>JAXIVJ010003490.1:85000-93510 GCA_036785665.1 Chirona hameri | reverse complement strand
TAAACAGGCAAGCGAATAGTAGTGTTACAAATACAAGACTCATTTTTATTATTATTTATTGATATGATGTACAAATTTAGAGCTAACGTTATTGCCGGCTGCCTGGGTAAAGTAATACCAAAAATGTATTCCACACAAATCCGACCAGTTGATTCAGGGGTGTCTGATAGGGCTGTGCAGGGGTGCACGGGTGTCTGATAGGAGACCGGATAGTGATAGTGTCTGTGATAGTGATAGTGATAGTGTCTGATAGGAGACCGGATTGGCATATTCGCGTGTCTGATCAGGTGTTCCCCTCCTCTGGTAATTTTACAGAACGGCCAGATTTCCCGGGCCCAGTGCCGTTTGCTACAAACAGAAAGACACATTCATGGGGGCAACCATGGGGAGACTACTACTGGACAACGACCAACGTGGACTCTCTCACCGCCTTCGATGTAAGTGTTTCCTTTGGCCTCAGCTGACTCAAAGTCCATCAATAATAGAATCACTTTAATTGTTTGTTAAACAAAAATTCATGTGACTTGTGTGCGACTATGCAACTGTCAAAAATGTATAGCATACGTGTCATGTGTAGTATAAACAAGAGAATATACATAAAACCATTGCACTAATATATTATTGAATCACACCGCTGCCTTGTAAAACATAATGTTTTTCATTATTTTTTCTAAGAACTACAATTATATTTATATGATTACGGACCATGGCATAAAGTTACAATATGTAAGCGACTTAAATGAGCTTGAATTATATATATATATATATATATATATATATATATATATATATATATATATATATATATATATATATATATATATATATCTAACAGTTTATAATTTATAGTTTAGGATTTACGGTTATTGCTTACATACAATGAAATGTTGTATACGTTTCTGATAAACACTGTTGTGTAGCTAAATTGAACACAGACTCACAATAACTAGCGATATGCGGACGACTATCTGTGATAAACTCGAGCCATTAAAGCAGGTAAGATGAAACCGTCATTCCTGCAGTCAAACCAGTATCATGGCAATGTTTCGGTATCTTAGTTGTTTTGATTTGAAGTCTGGGATGGTGGGGGAATTCTGACCACTTGAAGTTTGACGTCACATAGCTGTCGTTTGAATACGTATACACTGTTTTGTTTGGACAGATGCAGCTCGAAACCCTTCTGTTTCTTCCTATTCAAACACTTCTCATTTCATATTTCATAAACTCGCCGTGTAATTTGGGCCACCTTGATCCGAATGGCCCTGTTACCACCCAGGTTTCACCCTTTTTGTAACCACCACCCGCACATCGACCAAGCCAATACCAAAATCACAGTTGGTTCAAAATAGCCTGATCTTATACACACTGGACCATTTACAATGGCGACTAAGCAAGGATGATAGGACAAATATCTGTACATTTTAGTGATCGGGCAAGAATACGTATGCCCGAGCCAAATGTTTCACACATGCCTGTTTTTTTTTGCGCAAAAAAGTGGGAAAAGGTGTCAAAACGGCGCATTTACTGATTGGGTTATGGGGAATATACCACTGGTCCAAATTGCCACTACATTGGCGTCTGGTGATGCAAAGGAACCGTTCCTCCTTACGACCAATGACAAATATTTCATTTATTTCATTTATTAAGGTAAATCACCAACAAGTACAGCGACCCAGTGATAGGTGAAGTCATTACGAGCGAGCGCTTCGCGCTCGCTCGTCTTTCCGTGGTATATAGGAACAATCTGAATATGAGCGGCCCGGCCCGCTTATTTCTGAAGTGTATATTATAAATCGGCATGCCATGCCCGCCAGCTTTTGAGAAGCTCATCTCTGCAACCGCACGTCCGATTGACAAGCTGGCTTCTTTGCTGAGTAGTCCCATACCCCTTCCCTGTTTAAGAGCAGTGCCGACTCACGTGGGTGACTACCACTGCGCGTGGGACGTATCGCGTGAGGGGTGTGCACATTGTTTTGGACAAAACACTTTGCATACCCCTCAGGCGCCACGCGCCACGCGCAGTGATAGTCACCCACGTGAGTCGGTACTGGTCTCAAACAGGTTAGGGTGGATGGGGCTACTCAGCAAAGAAGCCCGCTTGTCAATCAGACGTGCGGTTGCAGAGATATGAGCTTCTGAAAAGCTGGCGGGCATGGCATAACGATTTATAATATACACTTCGGAAATAGGCGGGGCGGGGCGGGCCGGGCCGGGCCGGTGCAGAGGCACCCCACCGGGGGTGGGGTGCCTCTGCACGTGCGCACGTGCACACCCCTGTTCTATATCTCAGGAACGGCTAAGCCGATTGTGTTCGAATTTCGTGTGTGGTTAGGGACCTCTCAGCCGCCTCTTTCCCACAACTCAGGGGTGGAGTGCCTCTTGCGCGTGCGTACGTGCGCACCTTTTTGTATCTGAGAAACTACTTACCCTGTCGAGTTGGAATTCACCATACATTTCCTTCGTGCTCGCTCGTTCATCGCCGACTTCGGCGCTGTACTGGTATAGGATATACTACATATCACGGACACGACGGTCACAATGAAACTCAACATTACGTACAATGCAACACAATCACTACAATTCAGAGCACATAACACGCTGCCTATGTGACATTGTTTCTCACGTAGTTCTTCACGCTAGCTCTGTAGTCAGTGAGATGATCCGATGATCCGGTCGCTACTGGAATCTGATCAAGTCATCTCCAAATGGACCGGCCGCTACTGTGATCTGATCAAGTCATCTTCAAATGGACCGGCCGCTACTGGGATCTGATCAAGTCATCTCCAAATGGACCGGCCGCTACTGTGATCTGATCAAGTCATCTTCAAATGGACCGGCCGCTACTGGGATCTGATCAAGTCATCTCCAAATGGACCGGCCGCTACTGGGATCTGATCAAGTCATCTCCAAATGAACCGGGCACTACTGGGATCTGATCAAGTCATCTCCAAATGGACCGACCGCTACTGGGATCTGATCAAGTCATCTCCAAATGAATCGGCCGCTACTGGGATCTGATCAAGTCATCTCCAAATGAATCGGCCACTTCTGGGATCTAATCAAGTCATCTCCAAATGGACCGCCCGCTACTGGGATCTGATCAAGTCATCGTCGGTCAGCCATCGTCAAGATGATCAAAGTCATCATCATAATTCTCCCAAAACGGACGGTTTGTTGAATTCACATTTTAGATAGGTTGCAACCAAAAGCACTTCTTTTGTTGTTCGTTTTGTTTTGTGTGAAGTTGTTCGCATAACCGATTACCCCCACACACGCGGTCTCCGTCACGACTATGCAGTATACACCCCACCGTCGTATGTGTCGAGCCTCGTAGCTATCGCGTTTGAGATGAATCACAGCTCTTGATTTGGCCGGAAAGGTGGTGGCCCAAATTACCCCAGTGGTCCAAATCCACCCTTCTCCTAGTTCTTTAATTAACGCCCGACATACATGCTATCAGTTAATGTATGCTTGGTTTAGGCAGCAATAGCATAGCGTACATTTTGACAAATCCTTTTTCGTTAACTTACTCCTTGCAGAGTTCCGGCTGGCTCTCATTTTCGGACATGGAGCTAGAAACTCGGCCTTGTGAAGTTGAAATGAGCGACAACCCGATATATTATGATGACAGCGCTATGTCGTTTTATGATGACAGCCTTATGGATGATGGATCAGGTGCGGAAACCCCGAATATCAGCACCTGTCCACCGATTACTCCCTGCGGGGCAACCCAACTGGCCATCGAGCCTCAGCACGTCGCTTGTCTGGAGTTGGGCTTTAGTGGCACAAGTTAACCATGCTGCTCGTAGACGTAGTCGTAGACATAGTGACTACTAACACACGCATGGGGGATGCCTCTGCATTCTTTTGTGTTAGAATCAGCTCTGTCCCGTGATTCCAATGTCTTCTAGACGTTTCCTGTGCAGACTGACCGCTCTACTCATGGGACCTTTCAAAGGCATCTTGTTGCAGTTATTTCGAAGTCAGAAGCAAGGGATTGAGCTCCTGAGGTATATCTGTCTTAAGTTATCTTTTCGCACAGCATTGTCAGCTAGTGTCAAAATCAAACGCCTGTATACCTATCTCTTTGCAATTAGTCGTATGAACTAATTTGGTACCCAATCCAGCCGAAAGTCTTTTCTCTTGTTACTTGTACGTCATTAGCAAATGGTTGTTGCTGCTTTTAATGGGAAGGGAAGTGCAAAAGTGTCAGGTTTCCTGTAGTTCCCGAAGAGTTCTCTCGCTGGAGAAGGAAAATTGATTAATTAATTAACACCCCCAATTACCCCCCCCCCCAATTAACACCCCCAATTAACACTCTACAATTAACACCCCCCAATTAACACCCTACATCTCAGATTTCGATACCAGTAAGACGCCGGAGTTGGCGATGTACGAGCGAGGGCGAAGGAAATGTATGGCGAATTTCAACTCCATCGGGCAAGTAGTTTCTGAGATACAAAAAGGGTGCGCACGTGCGCACGTGCAGAGGCAATCCATCCCTGACTTGGGGGAAAGTGGCGGGTGAGAGGTCCCAAACCACACACCAAATTTGAACACAATCGGCTCAGCCGTTCCTGAGATATATACTAGGCGTGTGCACGTGCGCACGTGCAGAGGCACCCCATCCCTGACTTGTGGGAAGGCGGCGGCTGAGGGGTTCCTAGCCCCATACCAAATTTGAACACAATCAGCTCAGCCGTTCCTGAGATATATAATAGGAGTGTGCACGTGCGCACGTGCAGAGGCACCCCACCTCTGATTTTTGGAAAGGCGACGGCTGAGGGGTCCCTAGTCACACACTAAATTTAAACACAATCAGCTGAAACTTGTCTATTGCCCACATATTGTAAAATTATTGACCACGGGTCATCTCGGGTCAGGTCACCAGGCCAGGTCACGTTGACCCCACCTCCAAAAAGTGTGCAGTCGTACCATAGTCACAGTGTTTGGCCCATCGATTTCGTACTTACAGGATTTCATAAGGGTAATACTACCTACACTTCGTTTATCTCGGATTTTTTTTATATCGGTGACCTAAGGTCGGTGCAATTTCGTGGCCTCCCCATTATGAGTCAATTGGGAAATATTCAAATGCTTCCTATTCTGAGGATACGCATGCTATCAGCCCAATTCCTTCTGGATCATGCTATTATAGGCCATTCTTGAAGACCCAGGTGCATTTTTGGTTCAGTGACCCCACGTGTTGAATCTACCGTCCGGATTTTTTTCTCTCGTCGATTTGTTTCAAATGTAATTTATTATTATTGGCAATCAAGAGCTAAAACGCAACTGCTAATTTATAAAACAAAGTAAATGTACATACATACTGACTTGATGAATATGATGATTAAGTGAATAATACATCTCAAGTGGTTTTGACGATTAGTATTTCTAAGTTCATGATCGCTTAGTCAATTTTCATAGGAATGACAGTAATTATTTTTGCTGGAATTTTGACCCGGCTACTTCATGAGAAATATAATTTTGTCCCCGACCTTATCCATAAGGACAGCACACTTTACCACCCCTGCGCCCAGTTGCAACATGACCTACCTGGGTCACCAAACGACCTTGACCTGAGGTCAAATTTTGAAGTTGACCTAACCAGGCCACCATTAATATGTTTCGAAGTGCCTTGACGAGACAAACACGACAGTGTTAGAATGATTGCTTTATGTTAAATCGATAGCAAGTTATTCACGAACAACCTGAAGTTGTTCATTGTTGCTAGCCAAAAAAGCTGTTTGTGAATACCTTTGTATCTATTAAACATAGAGCAATAATTTTAACACCGTCGTGTTTTTCTCGTCAAGGCGCTTATAAACATTAATGGTGACCTGGTTAGGTCAACTTCAAAATTTGACCTCAGGTCAATGTCATTACCTACCTGGGTCAGGGTAACCCAGGTAGGTCATGTAGCATATGGGAAGACGCGACTTGACGAGACAAACACAGTGGAGTTATTCGCACGTCTCTATCTTTATACTATACATAGTTATTAGCAAAAATGTTATGGTGACCTCGGATGACCTCAGCTGACCTTGCAGAGGTCACTGAGCAACAATTACACCTGGCACCTTCATGTGGCTTATATTGCAATCTGAAACCTTCGTGTGACACAAAAACCGCAATAGATTCAAACCATCGGACAAATAATATTTTTTTTTGTGTTGATGAGAAGAGAAAAACGCGTTACTTTGAACTATTATGTTTTATAGAAAATACCCATCTCTATTCTTTGTCCTGTGCAAAGACAACTTACCAAATTATATTGTAAAAATAGGAAGACAAAAATAACTGCCTCATGTCAAGGTCAGGTAAGGTCACCAGAGGTCACGGGTCATTTTGTTAGAATCAACCAAAATAAAAACTTGTCCTGGGATGATGTTCTTCACTTCATTGCCATTCAGAAAATGTATGGGTTTCTAGGAATTGTATAATTTGTCGTGGAGTTATTGGCTGGTCGGCTAAGTCATAGAAGATGACCTCACGAAAATACCGGAGGCTATAACTTGCGCAACCGTAATTCTAATCCAGCTGAAACTTGCGCAGCGCGATTTGGCGTCCCAGATAACCCATATAACGGATTTTCATCGAAATCGAAGATGTAGGGTGTTATGCCCTTGTCGATCTGTCCTGGAATGCCCCAAATGGTTCCTATTCAGATAATATGCGTTAGATCAGGTCAATTCTTTCAGAATCATGTTTTTTTTAAGCTTATTCTTGATTACCCAGATGCAATTGTTGCTCAGTGACCTCTGCAATGTCAGCTGAGGTCATCTGAGTTCACCAGCACTTTGTTGTTAATAACTCTTGATAGAATAGAGGCTAGAGCTAGAGATGTGTGAATGACACCACTGTGTTTATCTCATGGAGTCGCGTCGCCCCATATGCAACATGACCTAAGTGGGTCATCAAATGACCTTTACCTGAGGTCTAATTTTGGAAGTTACCCTAAGCCGGTCACCATTAATATGTTGCAAAGCGTCTTAATGACACACACACGATAGTGTTACAATTATTGCACTATGTTCGACCGAAAAAAATGTTATTCACGAAAACTTTTTAGAAGAAAATGCCAGCGTGACATTTGGTGACCTGGAGCCTAACCTATTGACCTGAGCTTAAATTTGAGACCACACAAGGGATTTCAGTTTTCAAGAGCTTTGGATTACTTGTTTCCGTTTGTTCCTAGCTATCATAGTTCCCGTGATATTTGGGAATTTCTGGAGCTGGAAAAGAGTCCTGCAGTTGGAGCTGGAGCTGGAAATTGAAGTCCTGTAGTTGGGAAATTTTACCTTAGATGACTTCTGGTGACCTCAATATTGACTTGAGCAAAACTAATGACCGAAGTAATTTCGAATGTCCTTGTCGAGAGCTTTCGAACGTTTTTTCTTCTCTCGTCTTTCTAGCCCTTTTAATATTCGAGTTGGTGCCTAGTGGTGGTGGGGGGGGGGGGGGGAGGGGCATTTTGACCCCCCCCCCCCCCCCACCATGGCGAAGTTGTCTCAGAGGCCCACCGGGGCGTGGGCTAACTGACCATCGAAAGGGAAATAACATAATAGTGGCATTGGACAATGCTCAAACTGATGACTGTTATTACAGGACCGGTCCTTAGCGGTGCTATCCGACTACGTGACCGAGACACGCCCATGTGTCACCCGTGCAAGAATACAACCACCATGGCTGCTTTCCGTCCGCTTTCCAGCCGGTCCCACCATAGTTAATAGAGGCGCCGGTATACCAGTGACGGGAACAGTTTCAGGTAGGTGCAAACTTTCATTTGCATACGTGTCCTTGGCAGAGTGTTGGAAGGCAAAGGGACGCAGGTAGCCTGCTGCAGCGCTTGGTGGAGGAATACCACCACGATTCCTTACGGTTTGCACAGCCCTGCCATTTGGGTTAGGTGATGCGCAGTGCTTTGCAATGCATAAGGTTGTGGAAATTATATTATTTACTAAACTGCACTACAACAGCTGCTATCATTTTGTTATAGGTATTGGTTATTTACAAGAGCCACCGACAGCTTTATGCTATTTTTTTCTCGGAAGGTGTGTAGTATTCGCTTTAGCATTACTTTCAGAGAATATAAATGATGCTTTGGCGTCATTAATCATTATATGTTTAGTAATTACTTCACTCGTACGTCGATTAGAATTTCTGCACCTTGTTTCGCTGGTAGATATGCTTACATGCATCCATTCCTGAGAGCGATGTTTCCAACCCAGCCAGGAATACAGTTGCAGACTCTAATGTCATGGGCATCCGGAATATAGTTGAAAAATATGTTGCTTGACGGCAAACATCATAAGAACCTTTATATTAGGAATTTCTGTAGATTTACCACTTATGAATCATCACCAGTTTGTTTTTCATGAGATAAAAAATACGTGATTTAAGATGCTCCAAACGCATCCCGCTGAAAAACACATTGATTGCTGTCAAAATCAAATATTTGTGGCTTATCCAAACTCGCAACTTGTGATTAAAACAACATTAAAATATTT
>JAXIVJ010003490.1:52500-80000 GCA_036785665.1 Chirona hameri | reverse complement strand
CGCATCCTCAGGACAGTGGCTACTATGGGACGTATGCTCAGAACAGTGGCTACTATGGGACGTATACTCTGGACAGTGGCTACTATGAGACGTATCCTCAGGACAGTGGCTACCATGGGACGTATCCTCAGGACACTGGCCTAGCTACCATGGGACGTATCCTCAGGACTGTGGCTACTATGGGACGTATCCTCAGGACAGTGACTACTATGGGACGTATCCTCAGGACAGTGTCTACTATGGGACGTACCCTCAGAACAGAAACAGCTATGAGACGATTCTTCAGGACACTGGCTTGCCTATTATGGGACGTATCCTCAGGGCAGTGGCTACTATGGGACGTATCCTCAGGACAGTGGCTACTATGGGACGTATCCTCAGGACAGTGGCTACTATGGGACGTATCCTCAGGACAGTGGCTACTATGGGATGTATCCCCAGGACACTGGCTTAGCTACCATGGGACGTATCCGCAGGGCAGAGGCTACCATAGGACGTATCCTCAAGACATTGGCTACCATGGGACGTATCCTCAGGACAGTGGCTACTATGGGACGTATCCTCAGGACAGTGACTACTATGGGACGTATCCTCAGGACAGTGACTACTATGGGACGTATCCTCAGGACAGTGTCTACTATGGGACGTATTCTCAGGACAGTGGCTACTATGGGACGTATCCTCAGGACAGTGTCTACTATGGGACGTATCCTCAGGACAGTGTCTACTATGGGACGTATCCTCAGGACAGAAACAGCTATGAGACGATTCTTCAGGACACTGGCTTGGCTACTATGGGACGTATCCTCAGGACAGTGGCTACCATGGGAAGTATCATCGGGAGAGTGACTACTATGGGACGTATCCTCAGGACAGTGTCTACTATGGGACGTATCCTCAGAACAGAAACAGCTATGAGACGATTCTTCAGGACACTGGCTTGGCTTCTATGGGACGTATCCTCAGGGCAGTTGCTACTATGGGACGTATGCTCAGGACAGTGGCTACTATGGGACGTATCCTCAGGGCAGTGGCTACTATAGGACGTATCCTCAGGACAGTGGCTACTATGGGACGTATCATCAGGACAGTGGCTACTATGGGACGTATGCTCAGGACAGTTGCTACTATGGGACGTATCCTCAGGACAGTGGCTACTATGGGACGCATCCTCAGGACAGTGACTACTATGGGACGTATCCTCAGGGCAGTGAGAGTGACTACTATAGGACATATCCTCAGGACAGTGGCTACTATGGAACGTATCCTCAGGACAGTGGGACGTATCCTCAGGGCAGTGGCTACTATGGGACGTATCCTCAGGACAGTGGCTACTGTGGGACGTATCCTCAGGATACGGGCTACCATGGGAAGTATCATCAGGGCAGTTGCGACTATGGGAGGTATCCTCAGGACGGTGGCTACTATGGGACGTATCCTCAGGACAGTGGCTACTATGGGACGTATGCTCAGGACAGTGGCTACTATGGGACGTATCCTCAGGACAGTGGCTACTATGGGACATATCCTCAGGACAGTGACTACTATGGGACGTATCCTCAGGGCAGTGAGAGTGACTACTATGGGACGTATCCTCAGGACAGTGGCTACTATGGAACGTATCCTCAGGACAGTGTCTACTATGGGACGTATCCTCAGAACAGAAACAGCTATGAGACGATTCTTCAGGACACTGGCTTGGCTACTATGGGACGTATCCTCAGGGCAGTGGCTACTATGGGACGTATCCTCAGGATAGTGGCTACTGTGGGACGTATCTTCAGGATACTGGCTACCATGGGAAGTATCCTCAGGGCAGTTGCTACTATGGGACGTATCCTCAGGACAGTGGCTACTATGGGACGTATCCTCAGGGCAGTGGCTATTATGGGACGTATCCTCGGGGCAGTGGCTACTATGGGACGTATCCTCAGGGCAGTGGCTACTATGGGACGAATCCTCGGAACAGTGGCTACTATGGGACGTATCCTCAGGGCAGTGGCTACTATGGGACGTATCCTCAGGACAGTGGCTACTATGGGACGTATCCTCAGGGCAGTGGCTACTATGGGACGTATCCTCAGGACAGTGGCTACTATGGGACGTATCCTCAGGACAGTGTCTACTATGGGACGTATCATCAGCACAGTGGCTACCATGGGACGTATCCTCAGGACAGTGGCTACTATGGGACGCAGCCTCAGGAAAGTGGCTACTATGGGACGTATCCTCAGGACAGTGGCTACTATGGGACGTATCCTCAGGACATTGGCTACTATGGGACGTATCCTCAGGACAGTGTCTACTATGGGACGTATCCTCAGGGCAGTGGCTACTATGGGACGTATCCTCAGGGCAGTGGCTACTATGGGACGAATCCTCAGAACAGTGGCTACTATGGGACGTATCCTCAGGACAGTGGCTACTATGAGACGCATCCTCAGGAGAGTGGCTACTATGGGACGTATCCTCAGGACAGTGGCTACCATGGGACGTATCCTCAGGACACTGGCTACCATGGGACGTATCCTCAGGACAGTGGCTACTATGGGACGCATCCTCAGGACAGTGGCTACTATGGGACGTATTCTCAGGACAGTGCCTACTATGGGACGTATCCTCAGGACAGTGTCTACTATGAGACGTATCCTCAGGGCAGTGTCTACTATGGGAAGTATCCTCAGGACAGTGGCTACTATGGGACGTATCCTCAGGACAGTGGCTACTCTGGGACGCATCCTCAGGACAGTGGCTACTATGGGACGTACCCTCAGGGCAGTGGCTACTATGGGACGCATCCTCAGGACAGTGGCCTAGCTACCATGGGACGTATCGTCAGGACAGTGGCTACTATGGGACGTATCCTCAGGGCAGTGTCTACTATGGGAAGTATCCTCAGGACAGTGTCTACTATGGGACGTATCCTCAGGACAGTGGCTATTATGGGACGCATCCTCAGGACAGTGGCTACTATGGGACGTATCCTCAGGGCAGTGGCTACTATGGGACGCATCCTCAGGACAGTGGCCTAGCTACCATGGGACGTAGCCTCAGGGCAGTGGCTACTATGGGACGTATCTTCAGGACACTGGCTACCATGGGACGCATCCTCAGGACACTGGCCTAGCTACCATGGGACGTATCCTCAGGACAGTGGCTACTATGGGACGTATCCTCAGGACACTGGCTACCATGGGACGCATCCTCAGGACAGTGGCTACCATGGGACGCATCCTCTGGACACTGTCCTAGCTACCATGAGACGTATCCTCGAGACGTTCAACTGACGCCGGGCTGTTTCTCAGGACGGCGGCTGGCTGGTGCTGTCGGACGTGCTGCTAGAGGCGCGTCCCTGTGTCGAGTGGCAGTTCCCGGACCACTGGGACTGCGGCAACCCCCACCAGCCCTGTCCCCTGATGCGCAGCGCTTTCACGGATATGGTCGCCCTGGCCAGCGAACCGGTCGGCGGTATTTAGACTGATTTCCCGCCTGCCGAGCCTGTGGGCTGGACCACTCCGCTTGCTCCCTGGAGTGACCCGTCCGTGTCGGAGGTCGTGTCGTGTCCCTCGAACGCGGCTGGCTGGCTGCTGCTGCTGCTGCTGCTGATGCTGCTGATGCTGGTGCTCAATGCGGTCTGTTGGCGTGACTCCTGTCCTGTCCGGACCGAGTGGCGAGAGCGCTGCCCGCTTCACACTGCGCTCCACCGCCCAGTGACGGCCTCCTCCGCTGCCATGGCTCGTGCCTCCGCCCCGACAGACCGTGGCACCTGCCCTCGCTCAACTGTGTATGATCCGGTCCAATTGCATAGTGTACATGTGTGCTTTGAGCATGGTAGTATCAACAGTGATGTTGCAAACGATGTAATGTTCCGTCGAGATTGCAGACTGCCGTGTAAATCGCAGCACCATGCATTATACATGCGATACGAGGGAAAATGGCGAAATCAAACGATAGCGCCTCCCTCACATTGTCCTGGCCGAATTAAATGCATGTATGTAAGTGCTTAACCCTCGCCGTACGGGAGTTTTTTTCACCTTCGCCCTACGGGGGGGGGGGGGGGCGGAGGGGAGAGGAGGGGGCTGACAAGCCTTCCCCGGTAACTTCCAAACCAAGCAACTTAGAGCAATGCAGTAAGAACCAGCATGTTGCCTGTCATCAGAGGAATCTAACAGTATGCGACTTTTAGATTTCAGGTCTACGGGTGACCTTCTACGTCAAGTGAATGACCTCAGTCGACCACGCCCAGAACAGCGATTTTGCTTTGTCAGAAAACCTCAAAATTATGAATCGATAAATTTACTTAAAAAGGCATGTTCCTAGACCAGTTTTGTCTCAGAAATACAGAAAAGGTAATTATTTGTTCGTATCTTGGAAAAAAGTAAAAGAAAAGTTATTTTAAAAAATGACGTCATGAGTTCCTAACACTTAGGGAACCATCACTCAGTTAAGAATAGAGACATTGCTTTGAAATTTGGTTTGTGTATTTTATATACTCAGTTCTTTCACATACATTCCGGTTTTTCTAACATCTTTGAAAAAATTGATTTTGTTTTGATTTCCCCCCAAATCTTCTTTTTTGGGGTCAAAACTCCAAAATTTCGGGAAACCGAGATGGTTATTTTAAAGAGAATGGTATTTTCTATCTTTGCTGAATTGCGTTTGCAATTTGCAATACAACTCTGTTTTCTACGATTGTTCAAGCATTTATGTAGGTAAAAAGCATGACATTCAATCAATTCAAACAGCAAATAGTGAAATATTTGGAAATAATTATAGTAAAAAGTTTAAAGGGCAGAAATTATTTCATGACATACTAATAATCTTCCCGAAAAAATGGCTACCTGCTGCTAACACTGCATGAACATTGCATTGCTACACATGCATGTAAACAACCCGGTTATGGTAGCGTTTGCTTTCTTTCTTCTCTTCTGTGTACGTGTTTATCTCGCTTGATTAGTTTCCGATGATGCAAAACACAAAATATGTGTTTGTTTAATTCTTGTTACTCTTTACGCTATATAAATTTGTATAAGTGAAGTTTGTAATGTATAGCTTATTGAAATTGCATTGCTAGTTTAAAATATTGTTTTCTGTTAACATACTTGATGATGCAGTTTCTTCCAAGTCATATATGCCTATAACAATGTTGCATGACTCGAATATGATGGATTTAATCTCGGTGCATATGATTCAGAAGAATGGAATACCTCTGGGAGAATTCGAATGATGCAATACAGAATAGGTGTTACACTAGAGCGTAATCCAGACATAACTCGCTAATTTCACGTTCCAGCTAGTAGTGCAACTTCGTTTGCGATGTCTGCTGCGGCTGCGCAATCAGGATCAGTGCCAGACTCTGCGCCCCCGGAACCATCAGCAGTGCCAGACTCTGTGCGCACCTACTTCCCGGAGACATGGCTGTTTGATCTGCACACAGTCAGGTCAGTCAGTCACACAGTAGCAGACCACTAGTTGCAGGCGGGTGGTAGTGGTAAAGTTGGTAGTGGTAAAAAAGCACCTGTGTATAACGCAGTGAGGACGGTACAGTGACTCTGAACCTGTATATAACGCAGTGAGGACGGTAAAGTGACTGCACCTGTATATAACGCAGTGAGGACGGTAAAGTGACTCTGAACCTGTATATAACGCAGTGAGGACGGTACAGTGACGCTGAACCTGTATATAACGCAGTGAGGACGGTACAGTGACTCTGAACCTGTATATAACGCAGTGAGGACGGTACAGTGACGCTGAACCTGTATATACCGCAGTGAGGACGGTAAAGTGACGCTGAACCTGTATATAACGCAGTGAGGACGGTACAGTGATGCTGAACCTGTATATAACGCAGTGAGGACGGTACAGTGACGCTGAACCTGTATATAACGCAGTGAGGACGGTAAAGTGACTCTGAACCTGTATATAACGCAGTGAGGACGGTAAAGGGACTCTGAACCTGTATATAACGCAGTGAGGACGGTACAGTGACTCTGAACCTGTATATAACGCAGTGAGGACGGTAAAGTGACGCTGAACCTGTGTATAACGCAGTGAGGACGGTAAAGTGACTCTGAACGTGTATATAACGCAGTGAGGACGGTAAAGTGACTCTGAACCTGTATATAACGCAGTGAGGATGGTAAAGTGACTCTGAACCTGTATATAACGCAGTGAGGACGGTAAAGTGACTCTGAACCTGTATATAACGCAGTGAGGACCGTAAAGTGACTCTGAACCTGTATATAACGCAGCGAGGACGGTAAAGTGACTCTGAACTGTATATAACGCAGTGAGGACGGTAAAGTGACTCTGAACCTGTATATAACGCAGTGAGGACCGTAAAGTGACTCTGAACCTGTATATAACGCAGCGAGGACGGTAAAAGGACTCTGAACCTGTATATAACGCAGTGAGGACGGAAAGTGACTGAACCTGTATATAACGCAGTGAGGACGGTAAAGGGACTCTGAACCTGTATACGACGCAGTGAGGACGGTAAAGTTACTCTGAACCTGTATATAACGCAGTAAGGACGGTAAAGTGACTCCGAACCTATGTATAACGCAGTGAGGACGGTAAAGTGACTCTGAACCTGTGTATAACGCAGTGAGGACCGTAAAGTGACTCTGAACCTGTATATAACGCAGTGAGGACGGTAAAGTGACTCTGAACCTGTATATAACGCAGTGAGGACGGTACAGTGACTCTGAACCTGTATATAACGCAGTGAGGACGGTAAAGTTACTCTAAACCTGTATATAACGCAGTAAGGACGGTAAAGTGACTCTGAACCTATGTATAACGTAGTGAGGACGGTAAAGTGACTCTGAACCTGTATATAACGCAGTGAGGACGGAACAGTGACTCTGAACCTGTATATAACGCAGTGAGGACGGTAAAGTTACTCTGAACCTGTATATAACGCAGTAAGGACGGTAAAGTGACTCTGAACCTATGTATAACGCAGTGAGGACGGTAAAGTGACTCTGAACCTGTATATAACGCAGTGAGGACGGTACAGTGACTCTGAACTTGTATATACCGCAGTGAGGACGGTAAAGTGACTCTGAACCTGTATATAACGCAGTGAGGACCGTAAAGTGACTCTGAACCTGTATATAACGCAGTGAGGACGGTAAAGTGACTCTGAACTGTATATAACGCAGTGAGGACGGTAAAGTGACTGAACCTGTATATAACGCAGTGAGGACGGTACAGTGACTCTGAACTTGTATATAACGCAGTGAGGACGGTAAAGTGACTCTGAACCTGTATATAACGCAGTGAGGACGGTAAAGTGACTCTGAACCTGTATATAACGCAGTGAGGACGGTACAGTGACTCTGAACTTGTATATAACGCAGTGAGGACGGTAAAGTGACTCTGAACCTGTATATAACGCAGTGAGGACGGTAAAGTGACTCTGAACCTGTATATAACGCAGTGAGGACGGTACAGTGACTCTGAACTTGTATATAACGCAGTGAGGACGGTAAAGTGACTCAACCTGTATATGACGCAGTGAGGACGGTACAGTGACTCTGAACCTGTATATAACGCAGTGAGGACGGTACAGTGACTCTGAACTTGTATATACCGCAGTGAGGACGGTAAAGTGACTGAACCTGTATATAACGCAGTGAGGACGGTACAGTGACTCTGAACTTGTATATAACGCAGTGAGGACGGTAAAGTGACTCTGAACCTGTATATAACGCAGTGAGGACGGTAAAGTGACTCTGAACCTGTATATAACGCAGTGAGGACGGTAAAGGGACTCTGAACCTGTATATGACGCAGTGAGGACGGTAAAGTTACTCTGAACCTGTATATAACGCAGTGAGGACGGTAAAGTGACTCTGAACCTATGTATAACGCAGTGAGGACGGTAAAGTGACTCTGAACCTGTATATAACGCAGTGAGGACGGTAAAGTGACTCTGAACCTGTATATAACGCAGTGAGGACGGTAAAGTGATGCTGAACCTGTATATAACGCAGTGAGGACGGTAAAGTGACTCGGAACCTGTATATAACGCAGTGAGGACGGTAAAGTGACGCTGAACCTGTATATAACGCAGTGAGGACGGTAAAGTGACTCGGAACCTGTATATAACGCAGTGAGGACGGTAAAGTGACTCGTAACCTGTATATAACGCAGTGAGGACGGTAAAGTGACGCTGAACCTGTATATAACGCAGTGAGGACGGTAAAGTGACTCGGAACCTGTATATAACGCAGTGAGGACGGTAAAGTGACGCTGAACCTGTATATAACGCAGTGAGGACGGTAAAGTGACTCGGAACCTGTATATAACGCAGTGAGGACGGTAAAGTGACTCTGAACCTGTATATAAACGCAGTGAGGACGGTAAAGTGACTCTGAACCTGTATATAACGCAGTGAGGACGGTAAAGTGACTCGGAACCTGTGTATACCGCAGTGAGGACGGTAAAGTGACGCTGAACCTGTATATAACGCAGTGAGGACGGTAAAGTGACTCGGAACCTGTATATAACGCAGTGAGGACGGTAAAGTGACTCGGAACCTGTATATAACGCAGTGAGGACGGTAAAGTGACGTTGAACCTGTATATAACGCAGTGAGGACGGTAAAGTGACTCGGAACCTGTATATAACGTAGTGAGGACGGTAAAGTGACTCGGAACCTGTATATAACGCAGTGAGGACGGTAAAGTGACTGAACCTGTGTATACCGCAGTGAGAACGGTAAAGGGACTCTGAACCTGTATATGACGCAGTGAGGACGGTAAAGGGACTCTGAACCTGTGTATACCGCAGTGAGGACGGTAAAGTGACTGCACCTGTATATAACGCAGTGAGGACGGTAAAGTGACGCTGAACCTGTATATAACGCAGTGAGGACGGTAAAGTGACGCTGAACCTGTATATAACGCAGTGAGGACGGTAAAGTGACGCTGAACCTGTGTATACCGCAGTGAGGACGGTACAGTGACGCTGAACCTGTGTATAACGCAGTGAGGACGGTAAAGTGACTCGGAACCTGTATATAACGCAGTGAGGACGGTACAGTGACTCTGAACCTGTATATAACGCAGTGAGGACGGTACAGTGACGCTGAACCTGTGTATAACGCAGTGAGGACGGTAAAGTGACTCTGAACCTGTGTATACCGCAGTGAGGACGGTAAAGTGACTCGGAACCTGTGTATAACGCAGTGAGGACGGTAAAGTGACTGAACCTGTATATAACGCAGTGAGGACGGTAAAGTGACTGAACCTGTGTATACCGCAGTGAGAACGGTACAGTGACTCTGAACCTGTATATGACGCAGTGAGGACGGTAAAGGGACTCTGAACCTGTGTATACCGCAGTGAGGACGGTACAGTGACGCTGAACCTGTGTATAACGCAGTGAGGACGGTAAAGTGACTCTGAACCTGTATATAACGCAGTGAGGACGGTAAAGTGACGCTGAACCTGTATATAACGCAGTGAGGACGGTAAAGTGACTCTGAACCTGTATATAACGCAGTGAGGACGGTACAGTGACGCTGAACCTGTATATAACGCAGTGAGGACGGTAAAGTGACTCAACCTGTATATGACGCAGTGAGGACGGTAAAGTGACTCTGAACCTGTATATAACGCAGTGAGGACCGTAAAGTGACGCTGAACCTGTATATAACGCAGTGAGGACGGTAAAGTGACTCTGAACCTGTATATAACGCAGTGAGGACGGTAAAGTGACTCGGAACCTGTATATAACGCAGTGAGGACGGTAAAGTGACTCTGAACCTGTATATAACGCAGTGAGGACTGTAAAGTGACGCTGAACCTGTATATACCGCAGTGAGGACGGTACAGTGACGCTGAACCTGTGTATAACGCAGTGAGGACGGTACAGTCACGCTGAACCAGGAGGTTCCTGACACCATCACCGAGTGGGTGGCTGGCGCCGTCTGCACCTCTGAGACAGCTGGCCTGGGCATCTCGGCACCGGCGTCCCTCACCAGCTTCCAGCCCTTCTTCGTCAGCTATACGCTGCCCTACTCCGTGAAGCGGGGCGAGACGCTGGTGCTCAAGGTGTCTGTGCGCAACTACAACGAGCACGCCCTGCCGGTAAGTGTCACTCAGTCCACAACTACAGCTGGCACCACGCCGCCATCTCGCAGGACAACAGACACTCATAGAGCACTGTTGACCGTGACCTTTAACCGTCGACCTTTGACCTTTGACCTTTGACCTTTGACCTTTGACCGTTGACCGTTGACATTCCCTTTAAAGGAAACAGTTCACATTTAACATGGGATTTTGAGTTGAGATGGCCAAGTTGTAGTCCATGCTCGAAAATGGACTTGAGAAGCTTTCACATCTTCATAGAAACCCCTTAATTAATTCAAATTGGCTTACCGGAGTCCTAGAAGCCGGGACGCGTATCCGTCGTGGTCTCCCATCGCTGATTCGACGTAGGATTATGACGTAGGGCTTGGAGAATAAGTATTATAAACATGTTTTTTTTAGTTAAAAAAAAATATTTAGTCCGAATGTTTTGTATGGATTAATTTCCGAGGTCAGAACCCGCGCTAAGCAGAGCTTGTTGCGCAGGTCCTGACCTCACCACCCGATCGCACAATTCCTGTTGGCCGGCAGAATTTAGAGACGAAAGTTTTACGTGCCCGAGATACCTGGACACGGTCCGCCCCGCCCCGCCCTCTGATGTCACCTGCCATTGAGCGCGACCACTGCCACCGGCCACAGGCCATACTAGTCAGGAGCAAATAGCGAGCGCCGAAGCGACTCGAACCCGGGCTGCCACTACCGGGTGAGATCAGAAGTCCGGTGCTCTCTCACTGAGCTACAGGGGCGGATAACGTTGAAATATATAGCGCTGGACAAGAACATGCTGTTTCAGTACCTTATTCCCTCCATTGCACGAATGAACTTTGCGAGATATATCGCTAAAATCGTCTATAAACACTTTTCTCAGCAATATTCTTAGGGAAGTTATACGTCACGCACGTGCAGATGTCCATTATTTTTTATTTCGCATTATCGCATCGTATTTCGCTTTTTTCTTCTCGCATTTCGCAGTAATTCACTCCATTCAGAGGAAAACATCCGAATTGGAACCAAATAACTGACATTAGAATTTGCTCTTCCCGCGTTCATATATATTTGTATGGACTAGTAACATGATAATTCATTTCTAGCTTCTCTCAATCATTTCTGATATTTTGTAAAGGTGGACTGTTTCCTTTAAAGGGGATAGTTTACCTTAAACATGGCGTTTTCAACTGAGATAACAGATTTCAGGGGCGGCGCCACCGGAGGGGAGGGGGGGGGGGGGGGGACGCGTCCCCCTATCTTCAGATAGCGGGGTACAGTACCCCGTATCCCAGCAACCTTTCGCTGGAAAACAATGTACTCCGTGTATATAATTTATTTCATGTGTCGCCAATGTTTTCCATGTTGAAGCTCAATCAAATTAGGTGATATTGCGTACCTACAAATATGACGATCCTGAGACCATGGACTACTCTGCCATGTTGAAAATTATGCGTTTTCAATCTAACATGTGGATGGTGTGTACAGTGTGTTTGACCGATAATCGTCGCAATCTAAGGCTTTGGATGGAAAGTGTGGCCCAAAAACTCAAATACTTTCATTTTGACCTTTGACCTGACTGTGACCTGACATATGACCTTATTTTAACAATTTCGCGTATGCGTTAGATGCGTTTCGCGTATGCTTTAGATGCGTCTCATTAAGAACTTTCGATTGCCTCCTTGCGCGTCTCGCTGCGGTTATTGGTTCGGAAGATAACGAGGGGGCAGAATCTGCCCCCTCCCCCCCCCCCCAGCTGTTCGGCTGAATACCCCAGCGGGGCGCGGGTTAATGAAGCACTTATACGGAATGTTTCGAGACCCTAAAACATTAATCTTCAATCATGCCAGGTAAAATGCCAGGCATCAACATCACTTGGCATTCAGTAGCCGTGTTCAAGAAACCATGTGTACGGTGTGTACAGTGTGTTTCACCCTATTGTCGCACAAAGTGCTCTCAAAGGTATAATGCATCTCCCGCTTAAGCAAAAGTGAAATTGTAAGCAAAGATCAAGGTGAAGGTCAGGCCACAAAAGGTCACTATTGGCAAGAGGTCTACGAAAGCCATGCCACACATGTTTTATGGGTTATTTTACACGTATATTTATATAGTAGCAGCCATTTTCACAACCTGACCCCAGTCCCCATATAATGGCTCTTAGGTCAAGATCAGGTCACATAAGGTCAACATTTGAATTTCATTAATATAAATGCAGAAGGCAAGTTTCTAGACCAGTTTGGTCTCAGAAATACAGTGGTGGCATTTATTTGTCTGTATCTGGTTAATAAAAGTCAACACAACGTAACTTAAAATAATGACGTCATGATTTACTTATACTTTGAAAGCTATAAGTCAGTCAAAATGAAGATATTTATTTGAAATTTGGTTTAGGTGTCGTCCATACTTAGTTCTTCCATATATATTCCGTTGTTGTTTAATATCTTCAAATGTTTTGATTTTGTTGAAATTTTCAACAACAAAAAAAAGTTTTTTTTTATTTTGTGGGGTTAAAAAGCCAAAACTTTGCAAATCCGAGATAGCCATTGTTGAGAGACTATCATTGCCGTTCTTTTGACGTTTTGTATTTGATATTTGCATGCAAACTCGATTTTCTACGATACAAAATAAAAAAAAATGGACCCGTCCTCCTATGAAAAATTGGTGGTTCCGCCCCTGGCAGATTTGTAGAGCAGATCGAAAAACGAGTTGTGGTGAAATAATTACCTAGCTACGCTAAGTAATTTCGACACAGGACTAGTGGGCCCCTTTTAGAAGAATAAGTTTCATTTCCCCGAAACTTGATCGGGTCATCACAACGGTTGTTTACGTTACAAACAGCCTGCGTATATGCCTAAAGTCCGTCAATATTGTGTGCAAGTTTCCATATTCAAGCTATCATATGCATGACGTCATAATTCCTCATGAAGTTTTTTATGGCCATGAAGGAGAAAAGAGAAACATGCCCATTTTTCGACTGATATTCATCTATCGTCCAAACAAATGCCATATTCGTTTTTTTCAGCTCGAAATACCCCGTATAGCCAAATTTAAAGACAACTTTCAAGGTGACCTATTCCCTTTAACCGTGAGTTCGTTGACTGTTGAGTTCTTAAAAATGTGGCACCCTGAAATTCTAAAAAGGGGTTCGGTCAGTATTTACTCGTAAGTGGGTTAATGCAGACTCCTTAAAAAGGGGTACCTTGTTAAGATTTTAACGCGCAAGGCTTTTTCTCTCGCTGATTTGTCGTAGATCAATGGCGTATATTGCAATGTAAACTTACGATAAGCGGAAATTGCCACCGGCTAGTACTTAGGGAGACATAAGTCAGTTAAAAATATAGATATTGCTTTGAAATATTGTTCGGGCATCGTCCATACTTGGTTCTCCAATATATCTTCCGTTTTGTTTTTTAACAATTATATTTTAAAATTTTGATTTTGTGGAGACAAAAAATAATAATCACAAAATATTTGTTTTCTTCTCACATATATTACAAAACCGTAAGACATATTGGAGAACCAAGTATGGACGATGCCCAAACAAAATTTCAAAGCAATATCTATATTTTGTACTGCCTTATGTCTCCCTAAGTACTAGCCGGTGGCAATTTCCGCTTATCGTAAGTTTACATTGCAATATACGCAGATCAATGAACTGAAGGCCATAGCTACCGGTCGCCAGTCAAGGACATTGCCAGCTTTCAGTTTTGGTGACGTCACCAAAGAGTGAAGTTGTATTTTTTCTCCCTTCATCAATGTCAACGCTATGTGAGGTTCAGTGATTTTGGCCAAAATTCTAACTCGATTGAACGATGAGTTAGTGGTGATAGGAAACAAGTAAACAAACGGTACGAAAGGTACATCTCTTGTCTTTTGATACCAGGGTCTATGTTTCCTGTGGCTTGTATGGAAACATGTCAAATATGGTCTTTTGCGAAAGGATGCTTTCCTAGCACGCGCACTGCCGGGGGTTGAATTCCGCCCCCTGATGTTTTTGAAATATAGCGGAAAAACGGTAGCGCGAAGCGCCACCAAAATTGATACAGCTATTTGGACATCAATTACCCACATGGTGTGAAGTTCTTAACCTCGGGTCATCTCAGGTCAGGTCACCAGGTCAAGTCAAGTGACCCCACCTCCAAACATGTTTGCGGTCGTGCCACAGCCAAAGTGATTGACCGAACAGTCTGAAACTCCCAGGATGTTATCAGGTCATAAGTTCCTACAATTTGTTATCTTGTATTTTTCATATCGGTGACCTAAGGTCAGGTCGATTTCGTGACCTTCCCATTTTATGTCAATGGGAAAAAATAAAACAGGTATACATTCATCCATAGGAAATGACTAAATTTGACCAGTTTTCACCATTGTGCCAACTACAAAACCCCATGTCACATTTGTTATTTGACCTCTACGAGGTCAACTCAGGTGACCTCCAGGTCACGTATGGTTTTTCTTCAATAACTCTTTACTAAATCAAGGTAGAGCAATGTGGTTTCAACCATTGTATTTGGCTTGTCGAGACGAAGCAAATGATGTAAGAGTTTACCTTGTCCTGACCTCATGTCAGGTCAATTTTGGATATGACCTAACTAGTTCAAAGAATACATTGCTTGATGTGTCTCGACGAGACAAACACAATGGTTAAATCGGTTTTACTCTATCATGCTTCTGTCAAAAGTTATTTTATAAAAAAAACAATTCGGCGATTTTGTCAATGTTTCAAATTCAATAACATGACGTCATTTGAAGAAAAAAACCGCCTTGGTGATTCTGATACCTAATGTACCACAATTGCAATCAACAACGATTTACCTGTGGTGTGTTTGGCCTAGACAAGTGAGACATATTTTAACAAATTACATAAGAATACAAATATACACATACCAAAAGTGAGGCATAACATGACGTCACTCGAAGGCAATGTTGTTGTTGCTGGATTAGGGTGCATTGCCGTGAGGCTGAGGCGTCCAACAACACTTGAATACAAAATGCACACTCATTTTATAATTAAATTACTTCATGTCTCATAAGCGCCAAATATGCCGATGAATCCCTGCCACCATATGACTGTACCCGTTTGTCTAGTTATCCGGATAGCTAGACAGTAGACAGTGAACACACGTGAAGCGTGCGGACAACGGAAGAATGTCCTTCAGTTGTCCCCACGCTTCACTGGCGTCCGCCGTGTACAGCCGCTCGCAGCTTCGAGCTCCATCACAGAACAGCGGACACACATACAGAAGCTTTCGACCGTCAAATGGCAATACACGTAATGCATCTGTTTGGCTGAAGAGCCAAGTCATTATTTGCAGCATGTTCGTTTAACCCATTTGTAATGGTGCTTCCTCGTCGTGTAGTCATGCCACCTACGCCCGATCCGCCAAGCGTCACCAGATTGGGATGAACACTGACCTCGTTGCGCGGCCCCGGGCGTATGGCGTGGCCCGCAGGTCAAACTGACGCTGGTGGCGTCGGAGCAGTTTGACACACTGACGCCGCCGGTGGTGACCTCGTGCGTGCCGGCGGGCGCCACCGAGGTGGTGCCATTCCAGTTGCGTCCCGGCGCTCTCGGAGATGTCAACATTACCGCGGTGGCCGAGGTGTACCCTAGCTACCCGTCCGCCTGCGGCCCCGAGACCGTCCTCCACTTCAGGTGCGACCCGCATGGCTCGATTATTTGTGATGTTGCCGACGATCGCCAGGCTGATACATAGATGTGGGATAACTGTCTGGAATGGAATGGAAGAGTGCGATAACTGTCCATGTTACATGTATGCTGCCGGATAACTGACACACCCATGCATTCATTTAGCAATGTTCTCCTTGCAAACGCCTCAAAATGATGGAATTCGCTTTGAGATTAGTAATCCTTGAATTGTCTCTTTTCATCATTGTATCATTAAATGTGAACACATGTCAGAAGGTCACACTCCAGCGTAGTTGGAGTTTTCTCTCTAATGGTTTGGCCATTGTCCAATCTACTGTGTGTTTGCACTTTGCCCTACCTAGGGAAGCCAGATTTCAAGGCATATTGACGTTAAAGGGCATGCCCCAACTTGCGAATCCAGCGATGTGCCATTTCGTTCCACCACTTGTTTAAATCTCCACCCGTGCCCACCACTTAAGATAGGTATGTTGTGACGAGCAATGAGAATGGGATCCTAGTCCTGCTGAACATATGCTGCATAATACTATTTTCCTGAGTGACTGGGAAGCCAAGGAACCTGTCCTTGCAATGTCATGGAGTGTGTTTGATTTCCTATCCGTCCCCAACAGCGATGCGGTGACGAGGCCGGTTCTTGTGGAGCCTGAGGGATTCGAGAGGGAAATTGTCAACTCCAGCTTCATTTGTAGCACAGGTGAGTGCCGATGTACTGGTCACTCCTACCAAGTCAGCAGCTTAGACAAGGCCTAGAGTGCAAAAACAGCATTTTTGCGCAAGTAGTGCAATAAAATAGCCTACGTTCTATAATTTAGTAGCTTATCATCCATCGCAGGTTTTCCTGCTGCATTATAAACAGGAGCTTCGCCACATAATTTGGAGTAGGGGAGTGCGAACAGCAAGGTGGTTGCCCCCTACCACTCCCATAGGGTTGATGTTGACCTTCTGCGAATCTGAGAGCTGTAATTATCTTTGGGAGATGCCCCCGGCCCCCAACCACCGGTGACGACGCTGGTAGTTCTAAACGAACCCTTCCTTTTCGGCATCGTTACCAACATTCAGCGCGTCGCGCGGGAATCCCGTGCCTGTCGTCGGAGCGGACAGCAGGCTCAATGTGACCCCCGGTGACCGTGTCCTCCAGTGGACAACAATGAGCTGAGCGGAGCCGGAACTGACCTGGACGTCACCTGGCCGCTCACCCTACCGGCTGACCTGGTGCCCGGTTCGGAGCGGGCTCGCGTGGAAGTGGTCGGTGACCTGCTCGGACCAAGTATCGACGTACGTGCTCTGTCCGACTGCGGACTGTTCTGAACCATTTATCCTCCAGGCGAACTCACTCTCAGTCTAGGCAATCCGGCGCTGCAGACGTTACGCTGTGGCTTGATACGTTACAGGGTGTATGCTAGCAGCTGTAGACCTCTAGGAAACATGTCATAGGAATTTTAATATGAAGATAAGAGAACAAGATCACGGCTGTGTCTCCATTTTTTACGTCGGAGTTGTTTCTATTGAAGACCTAAATCCCGTTTATTTCCCTTGCATTTGTGATTTCATTCTTGATTTTGTTTAATCAAAAAGTCCATCGGCACACATGCTCGCATTTACGCATCAATAACATTTCCTGAGCATGCTTTCATCAGCACAATTCAGTACAAATATTTCAGAAAAATGCTCCAGGCGGAAAATGTCACCCTGATTCGATTTAACCACCCGAGATGTTATCAGTAATAAGGAGATATGGCGATGAAATATTCTTGAGAATAGCTTGCAGAAGCCTAAATTCACACTTTGTCTTTGAGCTCAGAATCTGAGGAAAGCCGCTGATGTCGATATTGTTCAATGAAGGATATGTCGTCTCCTCCAACAGAACCTGGAGTCGCTGGTACGTCAGCCAACGGGCTGCGGAGAGCAAAACATGGTGCTCTTTGCGCCGAACATCCACGTGATGAAGTACCTCGTCGCAGTCGGAGAGCTCACAGAGACTCTCAAAGAGAAGCTCATCAAACACATGAAATCAGGTGGATATGAATGGCATGCTTGGTTAATGCAACGATGGACTTGTGCAAAAGGCATTTGCTTGCAAGCAAATGCAGATTAAGCATTCAGGTGTATAAGGTTGTGCTCGATTGTTCTTGAAATGCCTTTGTGCCTCATAGCATGCGACTTGTTGGTTCTGCGATGCTATCTGGAAAGAAGGAACGTTACCTGAAAAGCGGCTGATCGTGATCTCGGATGGCAATTTGATTTGACTTTAGGTTGCAGCTACCAACCTCCAATCCCCCAAAAAGGAAATACATTGTACATTATCCTCTGACGGGAGCTAACTGCTGAGCTGACCGTCCGCTGCTTGCTCCAGGCTATCAGCGCGAGCTCACATACCGCCATCACGACAAGTCCTATTCTGCCTTCGGCAAGTCCGACAGCTCCGGATCCATGTGGCTGACCGCATTCGTCGTCAAGTCGTTCGGAGACGCCAAGAAGTTCATCTTCATCGACGAAGACGACCTGGTCGGCAGCGTGAGATGGATTGAGTCAAAGCAGACGGAGGATGGCTGCTTCCCGTCCATAGGCAAGGTTCTCCACAAGGAAATGAAGGTGCGTCGCGTATTGCTCTGCTGCAGGAGTTGATATGGGAACTTGCTTCATCCGGCCTTCCCAAGAAGACATCGCTCGACAGATAAAGGAAGGATAGGAAATGAGACCTCCAGTTCACTCTCACTCTCTTCGACCAATGGCGATGTCCTTGCTTGTGCTTGATGGATGGACAACATATAAGGCTCCATTTATTTCGAATGTCAACCTAAAGCATAAAATACTTGAACTCCGTTAATGTTAATGTCCACGTGAGGCTGCATTTGCGAACATTCCTTGTTTGTACATCAGGACATGTCGCCTGTTCCCGATTAGTCACGCCCCATCCACGTTACAGGGAAGCGTCTCCTCAGGAGGTCAGCAGGCTCTCACGGCGTTTGTCACGTTGCAGGGAGGCGTCTCCTCAGGAGGTCAGCAGGCTCTCACGGCGTTTGTCACGTTGCAGGGAGGCGTCTCCTCAGGAGGTCAGCAGGCTCTCACGGCGTTTGTCACGTTGCAGAGAGGCGTCTCCTCAGGAGGTCAGCAGGCTCTCACGGCGTTTGTCACGTTGCAGGGAAGCGTCTCCTCAGGAGGTCAGCAGGCTCTCACGGCGTTTGTCACGTTGCAGGGAGGCGTCTCCTCAGGAGGTCAGCAGGCTCTCACGGCGTTTGTCACGGTACAGGGAGGCGTCTCCTCAGGAGGTCAGCAGGCTCTCACGGCGTTTGTCACGTTGCAGGGAGGCGTCTCCTCAGGAGGTCAGCAGGCTCTCACGGCGTTTGTCACGTTGCAGGGAGGCGTCTCCTCAGGAGGTCAGCAGGCTCTCACGGCGTTTGTCACGTTGCAGGGAGGCGTCTCCTCAGGAGGTCAGCAGGCTCTCACGGCGTTTGTCACGTTGCAGGGAGGCGTCTCCTCAGGAGGTCAGCAGGCTCTCACGGCGTTTGTCACGTTGCAGGGAGGCGTCTCCTCAGGAGGTCAGCAGGCTCTCACGGCGTTTGTCACGTTGCAGGGAGGCGTCTCCTCAGGAGGTCAGCAGGCTCTCACGGCGTTTGTCACGTTGCAGGGAGGCGTCTCCTCAGGAGGTCAGCAGGCTCTCACGGCGTTTGTCACGTTGCAGGGAGGCGTCTCCTCAGGAGGTCAGCAGGCTCTCACGGCGTTTGTCACGTTGCAGGGAGGCGTCTCCTCAGGAGGTCAGCAGGCTCTCACGGCGTTTGTCACGTTGCAGGGAGGCGTCTCCTCAGGAGGTCAGCAGGCTCTCACGGCGTTTGCCACGTTGCAGGGAGGCGTCTCCTCAGGTCAGCAGGCTCTCACGGTGTTTGTCACGTTACAGGGAGGCGTGTCCTCAGGAGGTCAGCAGGCTCTCACGGCGTTTGTCACGTTACAGGGAGGCGTCTCCTCAGGAGGTCAGCAGGCTCTCACGGCGTTTGAAACGTTGCAGGGAGGCGTCTCCTCAGGAGGTCAGCAGGCTCTCACGGCGTTTGTCACGTTGCAGGGAGGCGTGTCCTCAGGAGGTCAGCAGGCTCTCACGGCGTTTGTCACTGTTGCGCTTTTACGGTCGTCCGTCACCCTGAAGAACAACACACTGCGCAACGCCTTCGACTGTCTTCATCAGGTCAGCTTACGCGCTGACTTACGGTTTGTGTTTTTGCTGCTGCTGGGACCCGTATACCTACTCCAAACATCGCCACAGCGGCTCTGGTACATAGGCATTAACCCTATTCCCTGCGGGCGGCTAGAATTACGTTAACCTGCGGGGGGGGGGGGGGGCAGATCCTGCCCCCCCCCCATGAGATCTCGAACACCGCTCGATCGATTTCGATAGGGAAAACGCCATTCGATTCGTCATGACAAGATCTCTGTTTTTAAATCCCGAATTTCTTTTTTGTTAAAAAATGGGGGACCAGGGGGCAAAAATGCGAAAATGTTGGGTGTTTTTTTTTTAAAGGTCATTGCGGCCATGCCGTTCGACTGATTTGCAGGCCCTCAACGTTTTTGAGCTTCAAATATACTGGTCTTCATTATATTAAAAGAAAAACAAAATACAAAAATCATAGGCGTACTCAGGGGATGTAAAATTGGGGGGATTTTTTAATACCAAAATATGTGTTGTTCGTGATTATTTGGAACGACATGAACGTCACATGTGGGCATTATATGCTGTAATGTGTTAAATTTAATATATTACGCATAGGCAGATCCAGGTAAATAACGTGGGGGGGGGGGGGGGCACGATGCGCGTAACGCTTTGATCATCTTACTAATTTGAAGTTGATCTAATTTGAGGGAGGGTATCGCCTCCCATTTTTTTTGTACCTGAGTGCGCCTCTGCCCCCCAGAAATATGTACAATCCCAGTATATATGATGTATATTGCATTGCAATCGTTTCTGATGCATTTATATTGCGATATTGCACTGCAAACCACAAAGGAAGTATGCGCCGCAAAACCGCATTCGAAGCACCCTCCCCAAAACAGGAGCCTTGCACCGCCTCTGCTGGACCGATTTTTGTCAAAATTTTGACACAACACGCGCCATTCAAAGTTAGGAAAAGTCACAGAGTTTCAAGACGCTAGGCCTAACGGTTTAGAAGCGGCAAGTGAAAAACCACCGGGAGGGGCAGAATCTGCCCCCGCAGGGAATAGGGTTAAGTGTCCGAGATAGGTTAACGGAGGTAGTTTTAATTGAAGTATTGTTCAGAGTTTGTGTCGCTAGTTACCGAGCGGGTGCGAAGCGACCGTGAGGTTTCTCGTCAGCTTACTAGACAAATTTACATTTGACCCGACACGGCCCAGCCCGGCCCGACACGGCCGTACATACGCTTTTCGGAAGCTAATAACTTTGCAACCACTGCCCCGATTGAGATCGGGTTTTCACCATTGGATAGGTCCATCAAATACATTTTTGTTTTTGGTATTGTTCGTTCTGATAGGGATGGTACCACACTGCATAGCACGCGCAAAAGTGGGGCAGGTGAAATCACCGATTTTAGATGAAAATCGCGCCTAATGATAGAATCGCTTCATCAAACTGGACACATTTGGTGTAAAAGTTATTTTTAAATAGCCTGTGCTCATGATAACCCAGACAAGATCGAAAATAAAAAATAAAGGACTGAAGAACTTATAAGAACTTTTATAAGTTCTTTAGTGTTTTATTTTTTAATTTCGATCTTCTCTGCGTTATCATGAGCACAGGCTATTTCAATATATTTTTACAGACATAATCACAATGATGCTCATTACAGCCATCCAATATATATACACATTTGGCGTACGCTAAGAGCGAATGATGCCCCATATGTTGCATGCCTAATTTAAACTTAGGCTTCAGTGCACGTGATCATGCGGAAAAAATAAGGGTGTTGGGTTACACCACCCCTATGATGTATCTCCGAAACTACTGGGCCGATTATGGCGAAATTTGGTGTGCTGCTCCCGACTGACATCCTAGCAATATTCCACATGATGAATCGGAAGTTGCATGGCCCCATTGGCTCATGCGCACTTGCGGACCCCTTGTTTTGTATATTCGAAACTACTGGACCTATTGAGCTTACATTTTGTATGTAGGTTAGGACATGACTATTAGCTGGTTTAGACGTGCCGAGGCATACACCAATATGCACGTGCGTACGTGCGCCACCGTATTTCAGAGCTCGGAAACTACCGGACCTATCGAGGTGAAAATGTGCATACATGCTGTTAGAAGGTTTGCGCTTAGCGGAACCTTTGAGTCACTACGCAGTACGCACGTGTTCACAGCGCACGTGCGGACTACTATTGCATATCTCTGAAACCACCTGCCCGATTCAGCTGAACGGTCCTATGCATACTAGGCTATAACCACGGTCAAACTAGTGACGTTTTGGTTTCACTCATTATTGGATTTGGGACACAATCAATGCGCTCGTGTGCTCCCGTACCGTTTCATATTTCAAACCTGTTTTAGCTTTACCAGAGCGCGCCTGCTCGGTCATCGCCCAAATAGGCGTTTTGCTGGTATATGCACTTCGAGTTGGCTGCAGCTACAGCTGAGATGCAGATGTTGTGCATAAATGTGATGTATCTTCTGAACTCCAGGACATACCTAGATTACGCACCAGGTATATAATATCATGTTATATTAAAATGTCACGTTGCATGTATTTCATAAATTCATAATCGGCAGCTGAGTTTACTATACGCAACTATACTACTACTATAACTATACGCAGGCTGTAGAAATTTAATTGAAATTGGTTGAGTAGTTTGGGAGATAATCATGTTTTGATGACGTCATGTTGGTGGAAAAACGATACATATTTGAAAAATGGTAGAGAACAGAGTTTTAAAGGAAATTGCAAACGCAATTCACCAAAGATACAAAATGGCATTCTCTTTAAAATGTCAATCTCGGTGTTTCAAAATTTTGGGTTTGTGACCCCTAAAATAAACAAACTAATTTGTTTGGGGGGAAATCCACACAAAACCAAAATTTTCAAAGATGTTAGTAAAACCGGAATATATGTGAGAGAACTGGGTATGGACAATGCCCATGCCAAATTTCAAAGCAATATCTTCATTTTTGACTGAGTGATGGCTCCCTAAGTGTAAGAAAATCATGACGTCATTTTTTGTATAACTTTTTGGACTTTTTTGACAAGATACGAACAAATAATTACCTTTTATGTATTTATGAGCCAACACTGGTCTAGGACCATGCCTTTTATTTACATTTATCAATTTATAATTTTGAGGTTTTCTGAAGAGTAAAATCGCTGTTCTGGACGTGGTAAATCCGAGGTCATTCACTTGACCTGGAAGGTCACCCGTTGACCTGAAACCTAAAAATCGCATATTCTTAGATTCCTCTCATGACAGGCAACATGCTGGTTCTTACTGCATTGCTCTAAGTTGCTTGGTTTGGAAGTTAACAGGGGGAGGGGCTGTAGGGTGAAGGTGAAAAAAGCTCCCGTAGGGCGAGGGTTAACACTTGCTTGCTTACATAAAATAGTTTCTCATTAAGAAAGAGTCCAGAAGATGCGTAGTTTGTGTGAAACGTGCATGTTAGCTGAAGTACAATACAACACCGAACCCGACCGTTAACGGGACCCGACGGGCTCACACTCAGGGGCGGATCCAGGATTTTCTAAGGCAAGGGGCTTCAGGCCTGAGGGCGGCATATTTCCTCGGTGACGGGGGCGGCATGGTGCCTTCCGAGGGCGGCATAATGCCTTCCGAGGGCGGCGATGTACCTTCCGAGGGCGGCGATGTACCTTCCGAGGGCGGCATAATGCCTTGTGAGGGCGGCAAGATGTCTTCTGAGGGTGCCAGGGTGCCTTCCAAGAGTGCTACGATGCTGTTGGTAGACGCAATGGCGCCCTGGCGGCCTCCCGAAAACGCTACGGCGCCTTCGGCGCCGGCAAATCCTATAAAAAATGGCGCCTTTTTCTAAGGCAGGGGGCTTCAGCCCCTACGCCCCCCCCCCTGGATCCGCCACTGCTCACACTACAACAAGAGGAACTGAAGCCGGCTGATTCCACCGAGCACAAGTCTGGCTAGTACTCATGGTTACCATGGTTACCATTTGTGTTTGTTATGTGGGATGTGACTGACCCGCCTTGTGTTATGTGGGACGTGACTGACCCGCCTTGTGTTAGTGGAACGTGACTGACCCGCCTTGTGTTATGTGGGACGTGACTGACCCGCCTTGTGTTATATGGGATGTGACTGACCTGCCTTGTGTTATGTGGGATGTGACTGACCCGCCTTGTGTTATGTGGGATGTGATTGACCCGCCTTGTGTTATATGGGATTTGACTGACCCGCCTTGTGTTATGTGGGATGTGACTGACCCGCCTTGTGTTATGTGGGACGTGACTGACCCGCCTTGTGTTATGTGGGATGTGACTGACCCGCCTTGTGTTATGTGGGACGTGACTGACCCGCCTTGTGTTATGTGGGATGTGACTGACCCGCCTTGTGTTATGTGGGATATGAATGACCCGCCTTGTGTTATATGGGACGTGACTGACCCGCCTTGTGTTATGTGGGATGTGACTGACCCGCCTTGTGTTATGTGGGATGTGAATGACCCGCCTTGTGTTATGTGGGACGAGACTGACCCGCCTTGTGTTATGTGGGATGTGACTGACCCGCCTTGTGTTATGTGGGACGTGACTGACACGCCTTGTGTTATGTGGGACGTGACTGACCCGCCTTGTGTTATAAGTTATGTGACTGACCGGCCTTGTGTTATGTGGGACGTGACTGACCCGCCTTGTGTTATGTGGGACGTGACTGACCCGCCTTGTGTTATGTGGGATGTGACTGACCCGCCTTGTGTTATGTGGGACGTGACTGACCCGCCTTGTGTTATGTGGGATGTGACTGACCCGCCTTGTGTTATGTGAGATGTGACTGACCCGCCTTGTGCTATATGGGACGTGACTGACCCGCCTTGTGTTATGTGGGACGTGACTGACCCGCCTTGTGTTATGTGGGATGTGACTGACCCGCCTTGTGTTATGTGAGATGTGACTGACCCGCCTTGTGTTATATGGGACGTGACTGACCCGCCTTGTGTTATGTGGGACGTGACTGACCCGCCTTGTGTTATATGGGATGTGACTGACCCGCCTTGTGTTATATGGGACGTGACTGACCCGCCTTGTGTTATGTGGGATGTGACTGACCCGCCTTGTGTTATGTGGGATGTGACTGACCCGCCTTGTGTTATGTGGGATGTGACTGACCCGCCTTGTGTTATATGTTATGTGACTGACCCGCCTTGTGTTATGTGAGATGTGACTGACCCACCTTGTGTTATATGGGACGTGACTGACCCGCCTTGTGTTATGTGGGACGTGACTGACCCGCCTTGTGTTATGTGGGACGTGACTGACCCGCCTTGTGTTATGTGGGACGTGACTGACCCGCCTTGTGTTATATGTTATGTGACTGACCCGCCTTGTGTTATATGGGATGTGACTGACCCGCCTTGTGTTATGTGGGATGTGACTGACCCGCCTTGTGTTATGTGGGACGTGACTGACCCGCCTTGTGTTATGTGGGACGTGACTGACCCGCCTTGTGTTATATGGGACGTGACTGACCCGCCTTGTGTTATGTGGGACGTGTCTGGCCCGCCTTGTGTTATGTGGGACGTGACTGACCCGCCTTGTGTTATGTGGGACGTGACTGACCCGCCTTGTGTTATGTGGGACGTGACTGACCCGCCTTGTATTATGTGGGACGTGTCTGGCCCGCCTTGTGTTATGTGGGATGTAACTGACCCGCCTTGTGTTATGTGGGACGTGACTGACCCGCCTTGTGTTATATGGGATGTGAATGACCCGCCTTGTGTTATGTGGGATGTGAATGACCCGCCTTGTGTTATGTGGGATGTGACTGACCCGCCTTGTGTTATGTGGGACGTGACTGACCCGCCTTGTGTTATGTGGGACGTGACTGACCCGCCTTGTCTGGTGCAGGATTCCGAGACGGATCTGTACACGCTCACCCTGCGGACATACGCCAGGACTCTGGCTGGGCACACGACTGAGGCACGCGCCGGTCTGGCACAGCTGAAGAACAGAGCCACCAAGCATGAAGGACAGATGCTCTGGAAGAACTCAGGTGAGCCGTGCGCAGGCTCTTCATCCGCTGGCCTGCGTGACACCCTCTCCCTCCTTTACTCACATGTACAGTCTCTCTTGAAAGTGTCTATGTAGTGTACAGTCTCTTGGTTCTCTTGGCCGTGGATAGATACTTGCAAGAGAGACTGTACAGTGTTCAGTGTTTCTGTACACTGTACAGAGAGTCTTTCTGTACACTGTACAGAGAGTCTTTCTGTACACTGTACAGAGAGTCTTTCTGTACACTGTACAGAGAGTCTTTCTGTACACTGCACAGTCTCCCTTGAAAGTATCCATCCACGGCCAAGAGATCCAAGAGAAACTGTACAGTGTATAGATACTTTCAAGGGAGACTGTACATGTAATCAACACACTCCACCTCGTTCATGCACACTGTAAAATATCTTCCCTGCTCCTTTCTATCCCCCCCCCCTCCCCCTGCCACGGTCGTGTTGATTTACGTCATAGGAGATGACGGTTAGGATATGAGTTCACTTCGATTGAAATGAAAGCGGCAATATACATGTTCAGCTACGTCTAACGCTGGGACCCCTGTTCGATGACCATCTTTGGCCAAGCTCACGATGAGTAGACCCAACTGTAGCCACACTGGTCAGGGGAGGAACGTTCGTCATCATCTTCTCCAACATAGGCTAGGAGTAACGTGGCAATGTTAACCAAGACATCAACACTCTTCAGTCGACATTCAATTTTGTACTATCTGTTGTTGCTGTCTCCTATCGTAACCAATGTTCTGCCTTTGCCTTAGCATCTGAGGAGAACAAGGCCCTGAGTGTGGAGATGGGAGCGTACAACATCCTCACCATGGACCGACTGAGGCAGGCCGGGGATAAGCATCACTTCGCAGACGCTCTCGCTGCTGTACGCTGGATCAACGAACAGAGGAACAGCCGCGGAGGATTCGTCTCCACACAGGCAAGGCCCTGGAATCGTATACATATTGGGATTCGCACCACCAAAGATGTTGAACATCGTGAGATAGTCATATTAGAAACAGTCCTAAATATTTTCATCGGTAAATTATGTGAATCAGAATCTGCATAATGTTTTCGATTATTTCTGATCAAAATATTCAATGAGATTTGAATTCCAAATTGATGACGAAGCAGACCTTGTAGCTGATCCTACTCGGATACAAGGCTTCCTTCAAGGATCTGCCATGGACTGGTCCGGTCGGCCGTAAGTGCTGCATACCGCGTGCAGTACCTGCACATACCGCGTGCAGTACCTGCACATACCGCGTGCAGTACCTGCACATACCGCGTACAGTACCTGTACATACCGTGTACAGTACCTGCACATACCGTGTACAGTACCTGCACATACCGTGTACAGTACCTGCACATACCGCGTGCAGTACCTGCACATACCGCGTGCAGCACCTGCACATACCGTGTACAGTACCTGCACATACCGCGTGCAGTACCTGCACATACCGCGTGCAGTACCTGCACATACCGCGTACAGTACCTGCACATACCGCGTGCAGCACCTGCACATACCGCGTGCAGTACCTGCACATACCGTGTACAGTACCTGCACATA
>JAXIVJ010003490.1:0-47500 GCA_036785665.1 Chirona hameri | reverse complement strand
GCGGCCCGACCCGACCCATGCCGACGCTTTTGAGAAGCTCATATCTTTGCAACCGCACGTCCGATTGACAAGCAGGTTTCTTTGCTGAGCAGCCCCATCTAACCTACCCTGTTTGAGACCAATGCCGACTCATGTGGGTGACGACCACTGCGCGTGGCGCGTGCCGCGTGAGGGGTGTTGAAAAGTGCTTTCTCGCAATAACTCTGCAACAGCTAAGCCGATTGTGTTCAAATTTGGTGTGTGGTTAGGGACCTCTTAGCCGCCGCCTTTCCACAAGTCGGATGGGGTGCCTCTGCACGTGCGCACGTGGTCACCTTTTTTGTATCTCAGAAACAACTTGCCTGATCGAGTTGAAATTCACCATACATTTATTTCGCGCTCCCTCGTTCATCGCCAACTACGGCGCCTTACTGGTTTGTATATTTGGCGTTTACAATCTGTATATCTTATCTGTGTTTGGGAGCACAAGAGAAGACGAATGTGTAAGGGCATCGAACTCCAACAGCCAATATATAGAAACAAAAGCACAATTATTTGATTGCATCAATATGTACCTTTCAGCAATTATTACAAGCGAGCGCGAAGCGCACGCTCGTCCTTCCGTGGTGTGTAGGGGAAACAATCTGAATATGAGCGGCCCGACCCGGCCCGGCCCGTGACGACGCTTTTAACCCGTGCCGTGCTGGGGCGGGGGAGGGGGGGGGGGGGGGGGGGGTAGACGCCCTCCTAAGGTTTTTCGAGGATAGCGAAACAAACGGCGGCGTGCAGCGCCGCCATGTTCGGCACAGCTGTTCGGGCATCAATTGCGCACATTATTTATACAAAAAATACCTCGGGTCATCTTAGGTTAGGTCACCAGACCAGCTCACGTTAGCCCACCTCCAAAAATGTTTCCGGTCGTACCACAGCCACAGTTTTTGACCGATCTTTTTCGCACATACAGGATTTCATAAGGGCAAAAGTACCTACAATACGTTTATCGCGGATTTTTTTAATTGTATATCTGTGACCTAAGGTCGGGTCAATTTCGTGACCTCCCCATTATAAGTCCATGGGGAAATAATCAAATGCTTCCTATTCTTAGAATACGAATTATATCAGCCCAATTCCGTCTGAATCGTGTTATCATAGGCCATTCCTGAAGTTCCAGGTGCAATTTGTGTTCAGTGACCCCTACAGGATCAGATGAGGTCACCCGAGGTCACCAACACTTTTTTTGTCAATAACTATCGACAAAATCAAGATGGAGAGGTGAAACTGGCACCAATGTGTTTGTCTCGTCGAGGCACGTCTCCTAATGTGCAACATGACCTAATTGGGTCACTACTTGACCCTGACCAGGTCAAATTTCGAAGTTGACCTAACCTGGTAATCATGCATATGGGACGAAGCACCTTGACGAGAAAACACGATTGCGTCACCATGATTTCCTTATCTTTGATAGGTAAAAAGATATTTGTGAATTTGTGTTTGCAAAAAACAGCCTTTTTGACATTTGATGAGCTCTGAAGTCTCAACTGAGCTAAATTATGAGGACACCTTTGCTATTGCATTATTAAAAAGCTTTCAATTGCTTTTTTCTGTTTGTTCCTAGCTATCATAGTTCCTGTGATATCTGGGGATTTGTGGAGCGAAGTCCGAAAACTTGAAAATCTGAGCCTTGATGGCCTCTGGTGACCTCAATATTAACCGAAAAAACGCCCCCCCCCCCGCACGGCGAAGGTAGCGCCGAGCACCGGCAAGGCGCGGGTCAAGAAGCTCATATCTCTGCAACCGCACGTCTGATTGACAAGCGGACTTCTTTGCTGTGTAGCCCCATCCACCCTACCCTGTTTGAGACCAGTGCCGACTCACGTGGGTGCCTACCACTGAACCACTGCGCCGCGTGAGGGGTGTTGAAAAGTGTTTTGCGCAAAAAACTCCGCAACGGCTGGGCAGATTGTGTGCAAATTTGGTGTGTGGTTAGGTACCCCTCAGTCGCTGTTTTCCCACAAGTAAGGAATGGGGTGCCTCTCACCTCTGCACGTGCGCACGTGCACACCCCTATTCTATATCTCAGGAACGGCTGAGCCGATTGTGTTCAAATTTGGTGTGTGGTTAGGGACCTCTCAGCCACCACTTTCTCACAAGTTAGGGGTGGGTGCTTCTGCACGTGGGCACGTGCACCCCCTATTTTATTTATCAGGAACTACTGAGCCGACTGTGCTCAAATTTGGTGTGTGGTTAGGGACCCCTCAGGCGCCGCCTTCCTTCAAGTCAGGGGTGGGTGCATCTGCACGAGCGCACGTGCGCACCTTTTTTGTATCTCAGAAACTACTTACCCGATCGAGTTGAAATTCGCCATACATTTCCTTCGCGCTCGCTCGTTCATCGCCAACTACGGCGCCTTACTGGTTTCAGTGTGTACGTGTATATGTATGAGAGAGCGTACATATGGCCGTGACGCTGACTCCACTGACCGCTGCTGCGCCGCCCTCCAGACGTGAAGCGGTGGGAGGTCGCCAAGAACAAGGTGGTGTTCTACTTCGACTCGCTGGACAGCCGGCCGCGCTGTTTGGAGATTGTGGTGCAACGGGAGCAGGAGGTGGAGGACGTCAAGCCGGCCAAGGCCACCGTCTACGACTACTACCAGGCAGAGGTGGCTATCAGCACGGTAAGCTCGGCACATACACCTACGAAAGGCAGAGTTGGCTCTCGGCACGGTAAGCTCGGCACATACACCTACGAAAGGCAGAGTTGGCTCTCGGCACGGTAAGCTCGGCACATACACCTACGAAAGGCAAAGTTGGCTCTCGGCACGGTAAGCTCGGCACATACACCTACGAAAGGCAAAGTTGGCTCTCGGCACGGTAAGCTCGGCACATACACCTACGAAAGGCAAAGTTGGCTCTCGGCACGGTAAGCTCGGCACATACACCTACGAAAGGCAAAGTTGGCTCTCGGCACGGTAAGCTCGGCACATACACCTACGAAAGGCAAAGTTGGCTCTCGGCACGGTAAGCTCGGCACATACACCTACGAAAGGCAAAGTTGGCTCTCGGCACGGTAAGCTCGGCACATACACCTACGAAAGACAAAGTTGGCTCTCGGCACGGTAAGCTCGGCACATACACCTACGAAAGGCACAGTTGGCTCTCGGCACGGTAAGCTCGGCACATACGGAAGCGTGAACGTAGGGCGATATGAACGTTTGCTTCATCCTCCATGTTCTTGCTCTGCCATCGCTCTGCGTATATTTGTATCGACATAAAAGCTGGAAACTTTCACTCTCCAGCAATGTCGGACAGTTAATCCTCGCCCTACGGGGACTATTTTCGCCTTCGCCCTACGGGGGGGGGGTCCTAAAAAGACCCACCCACTGTTAACTTCCAAACCAAGCAACCTAGAGCAATGCGGTAAGAGCCAGCATATTGCCTGTCATGAGGGGAATGTAACAGTATGCGATTTTTAGGTTTCAGGTCAATGGGTGACCTTCCAGGTCAAGTGAATGACCTAAGATCGACCACGTCCAAAAATAGCGATTGTACACTCGTACAGGGCACTTAGTATAACTTTCAAACGGAGAGAGATGGAGAGACACCGTAAAAAGTAGCGTGATGCCTGCAATAAGGAAAATCCAAAGGCATCCCATTTTGAGCAACTCGGTCAACTGGTGTCATTTGGGGTCAGGTCAATGGCCCTTTGTGTTCTGACATGACCTTGACGAAAAGGCCATAGGTCACGATCTAAAAGTCGTATACACTTCAAATTGTTATGGCATACGTATAATTGTTGTAAACTCAGCTACTGAAAATGTCAGCAAGATGAGCCGCAGGTGTAAACAGGTATTCAAGAAAAACCTAGGGGGGCGGGGTGTCGCTTTAGGTCCCCCGTAGGGCGAGGGTTAAACGAGTAACATAAACGTTCACCACTAACACGAGTCACACGTTGCCTTGGATATGGGATAGGCAGTCCGGTGATGGGAATTCCCTTCCTTCCCACCCTGCTGGAAACAGCATCTGTGAAGGATCCACCATGGACCACCTAATTGTATACTCATGGCTGTGAAATTTGGCGTTACAAATGTGAAGCACAGATAGTCTTTATTGTATGTAAGTGAAGCTGATACAAATGACTACCCCGATATTGTGTAGTATTGATTGTTGCTTTTATTGGCGACAGTTTATAATTAAAAAACATTAATCAATGTTTTTTTGTGAATGGAAAAGCTCGACTTCGTAGAATGTTAAATGCAGAACATGTTCTCTTATATTTATATAAAGGAATCATTAAAGACGCATTGTGGCTAATGTTCTAACTTATATTATTTAATTTCCTCTTGTCTTAGGTTTAATTGCTCTTTTAGTTTGTGAATAGCTATGCACGTTTCACAGCTATTGGTCTTACAGCATCATCACCACAAATCTGATAAATGACCGAATCCGAATGTTTCAGTCGTACATTCATGATATGGAATGTGATACGATGGCTGCCTAACTGCCGAAAACCAACGTCAAGTGGACCAAGCTGCTCCATCAAGCCTGGTCATGACATTTAAAGAAGGCGAAATACCACTGCTGGCCGACTCCAGGACAACCAAGGAGAAGCTACGGTGCTTTTTACTCGTGTGTTCTAGATAACTCTGGGAGCGTACTATCACTTAACTGATTGTGCTGTTTCACGGATTAAAGATGAGATAATACCGGGATATTGTGTGGTAATCTTTTAGCAATTGCGTTAATGTTTATCAACTAATACTTGCATTCGTTGAATACCTATTATTTTGCTTTATAATGAGTGGTGTACCGGTGTGCCGTTGGGTGCTGTCGAAATTCTGGTGCTTATTATTGTCATTATTTTTACTGGAATAAAGATGTTTCATCTTTTGACAACGTGAATGACACATGAAACGCCTGCTTTGGACGATGGGCAATGAACTGAATGCCATGGGAAAGGAATTTGTCTCAATGTATGTGTCGGCAAATAGATAAAAAGGCGCTTCTGCTTCTTTTCTCTCGTATTTCACTATGGTTGCAATTATTGCCAAATATATGTGCATGTAAGAAAAACAGCGTTTTCTGAGGAAGAACAAATTGACTGGATGAAAAAGTCCGTGATACTAATGCGATCGCTACTCGTTGCTAGACTTCGGATATTATTATGCTGAACTGCTTTCTCCCTATTCTTATATTTCAATCAGGGGTGTTACAAATGCTTCAAGTGTCGCCAACCAAATCTGGTACTAGATGAAATCCCCCCCCCCCCCGACCGATTTTACTGTTTTGTTGTGAAGTTGAATGAAGCAACATTTTTTAACCTAACCTCATCTTTTTCAATAAAATAATTCCCATGTAACTTGATAATTCAATTTAATATATCTAACACAAAATTAAAAAGCCGGCATATGGACCTGAATTCACTTATAAAAGAGAAGGCGACGATTTATAAGATACTGGAACAAATATATCTTAAAGTGGCTGACAGTGTGTGGGGCTACCGAGCAAGGTGTAATTTTAATAATATTAACCCGCGAGTTACTGGGGTATATTTCATAACGCGACTTACTGGGGGGGGGGGGGGGCTATTTTTTGCCCCCCCCCCCCCCCTCTGATCTCCGGAACTACTGGACCGAATGTAAAAATTCAAACGGCATTCGATAGCCCTGGGAAATGTATCGAGGGAAACATAATATTGTTGACCTCGGGGTCACCGATGACGTCACAGGTCAGGTCAAGTACAAAATGTTTGACTGTGTCAAAAGGTCTCTATGGATGGAATTGTCGCGCAAAATTGCAATATTAAACGCATAAGCTGTTGATAAATCGGTATGATTCGTGTGTATGACACTTCTAAGTACCTTTCTAAGATGTTTATGACCTTGGGTCAGGTCAAGGTCATCCGAGGTCACGAGGTCAAACTGCAGATTACGGTCATTAGGCGTTGTAACACATGTTTATGGGTTTGTTTTTAGTCTAGAACGCAACAAATGACCTTAGAACATTGTTTTTTCCATATAAATAGAAGTAAAAAGCACAAATGGAAATGCGTTTTTTGTCATAGTAATGCTGTGAGAAGTGGTCGATTTTTGTCATTTAAAGGTCATAACTCGGTCAATTGAAAAGATATCAACTTTAAATTTGGTACACATATTCACCGCATACGTCTCGATCACATATAGTCCGGTTTTGGGATAATTCTGATTTTTCTTGAAAATTTTGTAAAAACAAGAAAAAATGTCTTTGGATTTCTCAAAATTTTGAATTAAAAAAAAATCACAAATCTGAGATAGCAGTTTGATAGCCCCGTCTATTGTCAGTAATTTGATTTAATACAATTTAGTTTATCTTAAATATCGTACCTTTGATAGCGTTTTCCGAAAACCATTATTTTGCAACAAAAACCGAAGAACATGACGTCACTCTGACGTCATTCCCGGTTGACCTATCATAGCCTCATATTTTTCATTTTGCCAACATGTGTAGAATTGATGTGAGAGAAGTTACTGCAAGTTTGGTGACGACATGAGGGTTCGTTTAGGAGTTATTGCAAAATAATGGGAGGGGGGCAAAAAATAGCCCCCCAGTAACTCGCGGGTTAACACGCCAATGGCTGGGGGGGGGGGGGTCGCCCCCCCTGACGAACTTTCGCAATAGCTAAAACAACAATAGCGCTATCGACGTGAAACTTCAGGTACCTTCTTCCACATCAATTATACGTCTTCTGTGCAAAAATGAAGCAATTGCGTCGAAAATGTTTTCGAGATATAGCGAATTTAGCGACATCACTACATACGAGTTTGACACAAAAATCAGCTAAACTTTGGCAGGCCGTACAAATGTCATATTTTGAGTAAAATGCAACCGAAAAACCTCAAACGATAGCAAATGGCAAGGGCTACAAAATGGTGATCTCAGATGTTTGAAACTTTTGGTTTTTGACCCCCCCCCCAAAAAAAAACATGAGGCAAAAAAATGCCCTCAAAATCTAAATTTTCAAACATTTTCAAAAAACGGAAGATATGTAGAAGAACCACATGTGGACAATACCCAAACCAAATACAAAATATTTATTTTTGACTTGCTTATGTCTCCCTAAGTATGAGTAACTCATGAGGTGATATTTTTTAATTGCGTTTTTGGCTTTTAGTGACCAGATACACACAAATAAATGCCAGCACTGTATTTCTAAGACACAACTGGTGTAGAAACATACCTTTTTTATTTAGATTATTTATTAATTTCAAATTTTGACCTTATGCGACCAGACCTCGACCTTATATGGTGTCAGATTTGGAAATGGCTGCTACTATCGAATTATACGTGTAGAATAACCCATAAAACCTGTGTCGCATGACTTTCGTAGACCTCTTGCCAATAGTGACTTTTTGTGACCTGATCACTATACTTTGCTTACAATATAATTTCACTGTTGCTGCAGATATGTATTCTTTTGAGAGCACTTTGTGCGATAATAGTCTCAATCTAGGGCTTTGGATGGATGGAAGTATGGCCCGAAAACTCATATCTCAATTTTGACCTTTGACCTGACCTTGACCTGATGTCAGGACATGTGACCTTATTTGGAAAATTTCGTACGGGGGCACCGTGCCCACTTGAATTTGCAAGGAGGGCACCCATATCAAAGTGCCCCCCCCCTTATATTTTGTATGGCTAAGATAATTATGATAGATATTGACGTAAAACTTCAGCACTTTATACTACATCCATGGGGCACCACAGTCAACTTTCCACCGATAGAGGCGCTGATGAGCAACTGCTACCAAGCGGACCGGCGTCTATGCGTCAGAGTATACGGCGCACTGTTTACAGCGGAGTTTTGAAGGGGATAGAGTAGTACAGATGTGTTCAAACTTATACGAAATGTTGGTATCTATGAGTGTATTCGAAACCTGAAGGCATTCCTCGCTGAGGTCAATCGTTTGACCTCGGGAAGTCAAAGAGTGCCCGCGAGGTCAAATCTTGGGTACCGCACAACTTTTCCCCTAAAGTATTTACCGAAGTCGTTTCAACGGATAAATACTCCCACCAGCCTATAGACGGTGCACAAAGAGTGGTCTGACCGCCCCTGGTCACCGGTTGACATCAGGTCACAACATAAGTTACCATTATAGCCTATGGGAGAATGACGGGGTACCGCATAATGTTTTCCCCAAATCACTCAGAGAACCCATTCTACCACCATCGTCTTCCCTATAACTCACTGAAGGTGCACAACGCAAGAATTGACCCATCCAGGTCACCGTTTGACCTCAGGTCACCTGGAAAGGCGCTAATATCCATTTAACGAGCCGTCCATATACGAATTCGTTGTTTACCGGCCGAATGTGTTCAAACTTATACGAAATGTTGGTGTCTATGAGTGTATTTGGACTCTGAAATCATTTCTCGCTGAGGTGAATCGTTTGACCTCGGGAGGTCAAAGAGTGCCCGCGAGGTCAAGTCTCGGGTACCGCATAACCTTTTCCCTAAAGTACTTATCGTAGTCGCTTTAACATCCAAATATTCACGCCAGTAGCTGTATACGGTGCACAACGAGTGATCTGACCACCACTCCTGGTCACCGGTTGACCTCAGGTCATAACATAAATTACCATTATGGCCTATGGGAGAATGACAGTGAACAGCATGTTTTTTTTCTCTCCAAAAATCACTTAAGAGAAACTATTCTACCACCATCGCCTTCCCCTTAATCCACCGAAGGTAAGTTTGAACACAATCAGTCGGTAAACAACGAATATATGACGGGTTTTCGCTTCTTCTGCGTTCTTCTGCAATTTCTTGCAACATTTGCAACATTTTTTGAAATTTTTAAACTCTTGTTTTGGTTGATTTTGGGTCACATAATTTTTTTTGTTAGCTCTTCGGCTTAATCTGCAACAATTAGAGCTGCTTGCAACAATTTTCAACAATTTGCAATATTTTTGGAATTTTCCTCACGGGATTTTCTTGAGATCAAGAATCGAAATGTGGCATTTTAAGAATGTTATATCCCCGTGTTTGCGAGATATTACCAAATGTGTGGTTGCAAATGCAGAATCGAACTAGACCCGTACATACATTTTTATTTTGGAGGCAGATCAATCTTAGGCGACCACAGGCGGTCGCTGCACGGTTAGGGTGGGGGTGGTAGAATTTCGCGAGTTAATAGGGAATTGGTCCGGTGGAATAATGTCCGGGTTCCTTGTTTTGAGCCGGCACCAATGGGCGCCGGCTGGCTCCTCCTTAGATAATTCCACCAACGGTTTGTTTCCCAAACTATCACAGTGAGTTCCGAGAGCAGTTCCATGCCCTTTTTGTACACCCTGTGTAACGCTACGCCGAGGTCCATCTCCCACTGGAACAAACACATGCATACATCCTTTTACTCAGACTTTCCCCATGCATTCACTCAATCATCAATCTCTTTCATACTAATTAATAAATTGTCAGGTTGGACTCCTGACCCCTCCCCTTTTTCCTATGCCCCCCCCCCCCCCCCCCAGTGGTGCGTAACACTACATCAGGGTAACAGCTGGATCTGGTAAAAAAAAGAAAGAAAAAACTGCTATTGAAATTCTCTGATTTCAATAGCAGCTTCGTTATGTGTACGTTTTCACACTTTATTTAATCGAAATTCAAATATTAATAACCTCACACATGCTTTTCTGTCTGGGTCCATTCCTGCCGCCCACTACTGCTGGGATCCACGACTTACTGCGGATTCCGGCCGTCCGACGACCTATTATGCTGCCAGGGCAGACCCCTACTAAATTCCGGATCACATGGTTGGAGCTACCGGGCTAATTGCGACGGTAATCGTCAGAGTAGTTGTATAGCAGTACTCATCACCGCCGACTTATCGCCGTCACCCGAACGCGAACGTGATGGGCTTAACATTTACCCGTCGCCGGCATTCTGTTCCCCCGCTGGGCTGTCACGGGCCCTAAACTTCTCCGAGATCGCAGCTCCTTCTAGAGATAGGTTCCGCAGATACCACTTGACTCTAGGACTCCGCGCGATGGACTTAACCTACACGGATACATTTTTTTACTCCGATAAGTGGTGTTCTGACGTCCAAAATACAGTACTTATATCGGAGTAGCATTACTGCATATATGAGTTTGGGCGAAAACTCCTTTAATTTAATTTCGTTTAAAGAGTATGGTTCCGCTGATGGAGTAATGGAACGCCTTTCGACCGTTGAGCGATAACTCCTTTTTGGGGCGTCGAAAATGAGTGAGAGTAATGAAATTGCATGGGAGTAACGGAACGCCTTTACAATTACTCCCTTTTCCGGTGTTATGAAAATGAGAGTTTTACTACGCCTCTGTATCGATAAAGGGAGTATTGGAATATCTTGTGGAGTATTGCTGCACTGCAACCGTGACGTTTTGCATGGTTCCAAAATTCCAAAATGGGTACTCATCCCAAATACACTCCCTATAAATGAGTAAGTCTAGTACAAGCTTAGGAGTTTCAGAGAAAAAGCGTAATGAAACGCCTCAAACAGTGGCTTTGTTACTCCCCTGAATCTGAAAACGATTATCAACGGACAAACATTATTTTGTAATTATTAAATATTAATGGGATATTCTAATAATACCAGATCGCTGTCATCTCCTAGATCACTGCAATCCGGCATCATTAGAATACCACCTTAAACATATAGTAATTACAAAATAATTGTTATGCAGTCAGAGAACATGTCCGCTCGACAACCGGCTGGTCCCAATCAACCCGCCGTGGCTACGACCGTGATACAAAGACAACCGGCTGGTGCCAATCAACACGCCGTGGCTACGACCGTAATACAAAGACAACCGGCTGGTCCCAATCAACCCGCCGTGGCTACGACCGTGATACAAAGACAACCGGCTGGTCCCAATCAACCCGCCGTGGCTACGACTGTGATACAAAGACAACCGGCTGGTCCCAATCAACCCACCGTGGCTACGACCGTGATACAAAGACAACCGGCTGGTCCCAATCAACATGCCGTGGCTACGACCGTGATACAAAGACAACCGGCTGGTCCCAATCAACCCGCCGTGGCTACGATCGTGATACAAAGACAACCGGCTGGTCCCAATCAACCCGCCGTGGCTACGACTGTGATACAAAGACAACCGGCTGGTCCCAATCAACGCGCCGTGACTACGACCGTGATACAAAGACAACCGGCTGGTCCCAATCAACCCACCGTGGCTACGACCGTGATACAAAGGATTTAATTGAGAAATTTCACTAGTGTGGGAAAGATGTGACACTTATTACTTCTGGATTCATAGATTTTTGGTGTCGTATGAACTTCACAATACAAATACACTGTTATGTGCATAGAGACCACCTTTATATAAGGCAAAATGTGATGCCGTGCTTTTAACACGTGTAATAATTAACATCAAAATGATGAATACACAAGCAATGAAAAACAAAACATGCATGAATGATGTATTGCACTGACAATACGAACATACGCAGTGTGGGAAAATAACTCTTAAGCAAAATCGAAGAGTACACGTTTTTCGGAATTTAACATTTTACCGTATGCCATATAAACATGAGTACACGTGATGGTAATTTTCTTCCAAAATTACTGGCGGCCCATTCCTAATTTGTCATGATGCATGGCTAACGCCCAGAACAAGAACATATTACAATTTAAGCAAAATCAAAGGCCACCGATGTTTCAGAATTCAGCTTTTTACTGTATGCCATATAACCATGTTTATACCTGATGGTAATTTTCTTCCAAAATTACTCGCGGCCCCTTCAATTTGTTTTATGGTGCATGGCTAACGCCCAGAGCAAGAACATATTACAATTTAAGCAAAATCGAAGGGTACCGATTTGTCTGAATTTAACATTTTACCGTATACCATATAACCATGAGTACACCTGATGGTAATTTTTTTCCAAAATTACTGGCGGCCCATTCCAAATTTTGCATGGTGTATGTCTAACGCCCAGAGCAAGAATATATTACAATTTAAGCAAAATCGATGGGTACCGATTTTTCTGAATTTAACATTTTACCGAATGCCATATAACCATAAGTAGATCAAGTGAGCTATAAATATTTGTTTATATATCATTCAACACTTCTTGCCAAAACAAACATAATGCCACTGTTTTGAACTCTACAGGTCAATTAGATAAGAAATTATTATCAGAAAGGTGCATATAACTTAAAATCATGGTACACCTGATAGCAATTGTCTTCGAAAATTACTGGCGACCCATTCCAAAGTTGTCACGATGCATGGCTAACGTCCAGACCCAGAACATATTACAATTTAAGCAACATCAAAGGCCAGCGATTTTTCGGAATTAAACATTCTACCGTATGCCATATAACCATGAGTATACCTGATGGCAATTTTCTTCCAAAAATACTCGCGGCCCATTCCAAATTTTGCATGGTGTATGGCTAACGCCCAGAGCAAGAACATATTACAATTTAAGCAAAATCGAAAGGTACTGATTTTCGTAATTTAGCATTTTTATTCTTCTATGCCGCCACCTATGAACAGATAAACAGGAGTGCCCCCGCCCTCTATCCCAACGACGCACATCACCTTACGTTATCACCAGAGAACAAAAGAGGAAATGTCGCGGCACTCCCAGCTAAGAAATGGAAGACGAAATAAAAAAGCAAATGAAGAGAGGAGGTCTTTGGTTTGTTAGCTGTGGTCAAAAATAAGAAGGCAGAAAGTAGTCGCTGCTGAAATCAGCAAGTGACTGCCCCCCAGCTACGCCCCTGGGAATCTTACATTCTCACTTTCGCTCACACGTAACCGAGTTAGTAAGGATCGCAAGTGTTTGCCTCACTGTCTGCTGCCCCGATCTCGTTGCTATCAAGAAAGGTTTGCCAGGCAGTGAGGCAGGATACACTTTCATTCATACAGGCTGGGCATTAGGCAAGGCAGGTCCTGGTCGAGGTAAGCAGGTCTTTGCCGGAACCCGGTGAGTGCTCCCAGCTAAGCAAGGCTTGTTGCTGTTCGGTCTCACCGGGTTCCAGCGCCGGTTAGTCGAGGTGGCTTTCGTGAATGTGGTAATATCAAATTAATGCTACTTCCAGAAAGTAGAGGAGAAATAGAGGTATTGATATTGGACAGGACCAATATAAATCTCCATCCCTGATTTACTATGTTTATGTATGTATTATGTACGTTCATGCATGCTTATGTTGTTTGTTTACGTTAATGTATCTAAGTTTATATATGCCTGGAGGAAATGTTCTTTACTAATTGTTTTGATGCATTCCTTAGATATATGCCTCATGTTTACTGAATGGAGTTGAGGTGTTATAATGGAATTCCATAGTCTAGGACCAATCCATGATGCAACTCTGGTACGATAAAGCTTTTCTGTGGAAGTTTCGTTGAAATGACGCCTATTTCTTAATGCAATGCTTGGGGTGTCTGACAATGTAAATAGGGCATCAAGTTCTACAGGAAGGCTTCCGTTAAATTTTCTAAACATTACTGATATAAGCTGTTGTTTAGCAATGTCTTTTACTTTAAGTAGATTAAGGCTTATCAATATAGGATTGGAATGTGCCTGTCTATGTTGATTTTCGATAATTCTTATGATGCGTTTTTGGAGAATTTCTATCTTATTTACATATGTAGGATAAGTAAATCCCCACACAAGACAACAGTAATTGATGTACGGTAGGACAAGAGCATTGTAAAGCAGTACCAAAGACTGTTTATTCAGGTGATATTTGGATCAATTGATTATTCCTATATTTCGATATGTGATATGACCATTTCAAACTGTTGTCAATGTACATCCCTAGATACTTAACTTTATTTTCCTCCTTTATGATTACATTATTAAGTTGGACTTTTAACTTCGGTTCAATATTTGTGTTATTATACAATTGATAAACAGTTTTTTGAGGATTGAGAGAAAGTTGATTTATTTGTAGCCATTTGCAAATATATTTTGATTCCTTATCCATAAGACGTTGTAGTGTGTTAAGCTCATTAGCTTCAATGAAAATGGCAGTGTCATCTGCATACAAGAGGAACTTAATATTTGTACTGATATTAAGCAAATCATTTATATACAGCAGAAAGAGGAGTGGCCCAAGGATTTATCCCTGTGGTACTCCTATCTTCACTGGTTGTAATGAGAACCTCACTCCATTGTAATCAACACACTGTTGCCTGTTTGATAGATATGATTTGATAATGCTAAGAGAAGAATTGGTAAAGCCATATTTCTCTAATTTTCCCAATAAGATTGAATGATCTACAGTATCAAATGCCTTTTTCAGGTCTAAATAAATTCCGCAAACTAAGTTTCCTTTCTCAAAAGATCCTGTTATGGTCTCCTGAAGTAGGAGAAAAGGCATATACGTTGATCTATTTCTTTGGAAGCCATATTGGCACTTACTTAGTATGTTTGTTTCATGCAAATATGATGTAATTCTCGTAAGCATATTTTTTTCAAGTATTTTTTATATATAAGGTAAGCTGAGTATGGCCTAACCAGTGTGTCTGTGACCTCAATTTGACCAGATCGCTGCCCCGTTAGCACATACTCTGAGTTCGCAGACAGCTCTGTATCAGTACGCACACAGAGGCAAGTCACAGACCTAGGTGGTACACGCACTAGCTTTCTCAGCCGGATCTTAATCTGGCCCGTCACATGGGAGCAATCCAGCACAACACGATTAGCCTGCAAGAAATCCCAGCCAAATATACAGTCATGAGGTAGGCCATCAACAACGGTGAAAACAAAACACACTTCTTCGCTATCCCTAGCTGTAACAATCTTCACGGGCAGGCTACACGTACCGAGGTCCTTTAGCGGGTGTCCTGAGGCTGAAATTAGCGTGGTGGCTGGACTGAGCTTTGCCTGGGGGGTTATGATGCTTAACACTCGACTGTCTAGTGTCTATGATACTTTTTTGGCTGCCAGAATCCAGAAAGCAATCGCTAACAACGTAACCATTTATGGAGGCCCTGGTAACTGGTAAGGAAACCAATCCTACCTTGTGCACCAGCCCGCGTACTCGTTTGGGCACTGGCATTTAATATGTCCTACTCCTCCACACGACCAGCAGCGGACAATACCTGACCTCCGTTCCTCAGTCCAGTCCCCCGGGCCCGGCGCAGCACCATGCGCTCTGGCCCGTCGATCAGGCGTCCGGTCACGTGCTCCGGCACGAGGTCGGCCAGGCGTGGCCGGCCCGATGTCAGGTGAGTCCGACGAGCCGTCCCAGTCGCCACCGGCAGATGGCGTCCCGCCTCCATCTCCTCCAGAGCGGCTGTCTCGATACGGTGACGTCCAGCTCCTGCCACCCGCAGGCGACGGCCGCCGCCCTCCGCTCCACGGCGAGGCAGAGCGGCCTCGTCGCTCCGAGGGTCTACCCGATCCAGCCGCCGCCGGCGAGCCGTGGCGCCAGCGACGCTCCCGCGATCCAGAACGGCGCTCCGCCGGCCCAGCGGCCCCCTCCCAGGGCCGGTCACACCAGTGGTCGCCGGCGATCTCCGCGGTTCAGCCGCCGCCGGCGAGCTCCAGCTCCCGCGGCGCTCAGGAGCCGCTGACCACCGACCCAGCGCCGGCTGATGCCCCGGGCTGTCAGGGCTGTGCCAGCTGACACGGCGAGCGGTCACCGTGTTGGTCGCCTCCTCTGACTGCATGCCCTCCTCACGAGTCAGCTCCGCCAGACACTCGTCGAAAGTTGTGGCCTTTAACCGAGAGAGAAGGCGTCTCTCCTCCTCTGTAAGCCCGATGAGGAAGCGTCGATACAAAGCCGCACTATAAGACGGAACACAAGTCTTCTTCACTTGACTGTCTTCGCCAAAAAACTCGGGACATGCCTGTCGGACCAACTGTCTGACCTTCAGCCCATAGTCTTGAGCTGAGAGACTCCCTTTCGTCAGGGTAGACAGAGTCTGCGCCGCTTGATCCGCCGATCTGCCGGTGCCCCCGAAATGAGAGCCGAGCTGTGCTTTAATAGCTGACATTGACAGCTTGTCACCGCAGTCCTCGATGCCAGTGTCTGGCGTAACTGACTCGTGAGGAGGGCATGCAGTCAGAGGAGGCGACCAACACGGTGACCGCTCGCCGTGTCAGCTGGCACAGCCCTGACAGCCCGGGGCGTCAGCCGGCGCTGGGTCGGTGGCAACGGAGGCGATGGTGGGTGATCTGGGTGAGAGCATAGGCAGGGCAGAGGGGACCGGTCCGCCGCGTGTGACATCAGGTGATCTGGGTGAGGGCTGAGAGACTCCCCTTCGTCAGGGTAGACAGATTCTGCGCCGCTTGATCCGCCGATCTGCCCGTGCCACCGAAATGAGCGCCGAGCTGTGCGTTAATGGCTGACATTGACAGCTTGTCACCGAAGTCCTCGATGCCATTGATCACACAGAGAGCTTGACCCTGGCATTTAGCTGCAATAATCACACACAGCTGGTCATCTGTGAGCTTTCCCAATGTCGCCAATCTCGAACACTGCTTGAGAAAATTGCCAGGCGGAGACGACCCATCGTAGATCGGGAAATCGCTCACCGATACCCCTATCTCCGCCATTTTGCCGCCGCAAGATTCACTGCAGAGCACACAGGTTCAAAACCCCGCTGCCACCATGTCACAGTTGTACCGGCCTGCCCACGTCCGTACACAACAGGCGACCGTACATCACTGTATTCCCCGGCCGGCGGGTCAGGTCACTCGCCGGCCGGCCACCAGGGGCGCACTCAGGTGCACAATACGCCGGTGTAGACGGTGTAGGGGCGCACTCAGGTGTACCCAAACAGGGAAGGGTGACAGGCTACACGGACGAGGAGATCGGGGATGGCGTCATCTGTACCACGGGCGAGAACACGCTCGGCACACAGGACGCCTGTCAGGGCGACTCGGGCGGGCCAATGTTCCATAATAAGAATGGCGATTTTGCGCAGACGGGCATAGTGTACTGGGGCCCCGGCTGCGGTAACACAGACTACCCCGGTAGCAAATTCCCGAAGTATAATGACCATTCGCACTCGGAATTAGAGATGACGTCATAGCTGATGGGCGAGTCCATTATAACACCGGGGGGAGGTTGACACCTCCCCGAATGGGATGCTGGGCCGCGACAATAATGGAAGCGATCGCTGTGTGTGATGCGCTTAGCCTCGGTGCACACCATTTGACACATATAGTTTATTCTCGTTACAGCGCGGTCGTCAGGCAGAAGTGCATTTGATCTCCGTTTACATGTCAGATCGATAGGCAACAGGTCAGTAGGTAGGTACCTATATATTCGGCGTCTGTATTATATTTATATTGCTTTGTTTATTCTTCAAAACAGGCGGGCGACCAAAATAGCAAGTGTTATACAATTATTCCCTGAATATTTCGATAATACGTATTTATTTCGATCGCATGCGTAATATTCGAAGGTAAGGCCGTTGAATTTTAAATACAGAGTTGCAGGTTGTCTCAGTGGAGGTACGTGATCGGCAATATACCATGGTATGGGGATTTTCTGTTTTTATTCGGTACATACGTAATTTTCCACCCAGAGATTCCACGAAACGAGCACGGAGCAAGTCAGTTCAGTTGCCACGTGCGACAACCGTGTTTATAAAGCAGGAAACTCGTTCATAATTGAACATCGGTTTTCAATTACCTGTCGAGGCGCGCCAATAGAAGTAAATAGCAATTTTGAAAGACATGTATTTGTTCACGCACTACACTTGAGCACCCCACCATGTACACGATATCGCACGATATCGTACATGGCAGGGTATGTAGGGACACTGTGACGTCACTGTGACGTCACATCCAAGTGAATTCGACCAATCAAATGAATTGGTGCGAATGGTCGCTATACTTCGGGAATTTGCACCCCGGCATCTACACGCGAGTCTCCAAGTACACTGCGTTCGTGGCGCAGCACTGCCCCGAAGTGGTCCTGTGCTAGCTCCGGCGTGGTTGTCTGGAGGACGGAGGCCGGCGGCGGCGGGCGGCGGCGGCGGGCTGGATCGGCCGGACCGCCGCCGCCGGGGGAGTGCCGCTGACGCTGCCTACCGCTGTCCGGGGCTGGCGGCCGGCGGACAGTCTGCCCACCTCGTCATCGCCGTCCGACGACCCGCCGGCCACCGGATGAACCCCTCTGCTCTATATGGCACTCTGTAAATAGACAGCTTTACTATGTGCCAAGCATTACACATCTAAAAATATATGGCGGAGTGTACTGGTATGACAATATTCCCAGTGTAGCGAAATGGTCTTATAATGGGGCTGGACAAGTCAATATTCGTAAATTATGATAAGGAAATCAATTAACAGAGATGAAAGCAAAATTAAGAACGGTGAAATTAACCCAAAACACTACTGACAAAACAGTAAACACCACTGTAAAAAGTCGAGTTCTACATGTTTGTCATACGAGCGATATTTTTAGGAAAAAGGGGGAATATTATCAGCTTTGGTAAAAATACCAAACCCAGACAGAAGAAGCCAGAAGCCAGAAGAAGCTGTAAGAAGCTCTACGCACATGATATATTCACTACGCTAACCCTGTTTCGTTGTAACCGCCGGCTGCGCCTGCGAGCATCCAGCCACACGCCTTACAACCGACGCAGAGCCACAACACACAAACCACACACACATGCTTCGGACCGGGTGCCAGTTTATTCATAAGCGGTATAGTAGAGTGCAAAAATATGTCGACGCACTTTCATCACAGTGTCTGCCGCTGCGGGTCACGATCCACAACCCCGACCTCCAGAGACAGGACGCGAAGGTCGCCCCTAACACGGCGGGGTTGCGGCTAACAGGTTATGGCTACACGATTGATACGCGTTACACCGGTTTTATAGGTACCTGCCGACCACGCGTTACTCACTTGACATCGGTGAACTACGTGGTAGGTACATCCTGTCTGGTACATCATGGCAGGTTCAGGTTCAAGCACCGACCGAGGAGAGAGCACGCCAGCTTCATGGTGTGTGTGCGTGTGTGTGTGTGTGTGTGTGTGTGTGTGTGTGTGTGTGTGTGTGTGTGTGTGTGTGTGTGTGTGTGTGTGTGTGTGTGTGTGTGTGTGTGTGTGTGTGTGTGTGTGTGTGTGTGTGTGTGTGTGTGTGTGTGTGTGTGTGTGTGTGTGTGTGTGTGTGTGTGTGTGTGTGTGTGTGTGTGTGTGTGTGTGTGTGTGTGTGTGTGTGTGTGTGTGTGTGTGTGTGTGTGTGTGTGTGTGTGTGTGTGTGTGTGTGTGTGTGTGTGTGTGTGTGTGTGTGTGTGTGTGTGTGTGTGTGTGTGTGTGTGTGTGTGTGTGTGTGTGTGTGTGTGTGTGTGTGTGTGTGTGTGTGTGTGTGTGTGTGTGTGTGTGTGTGTGTGTGTGTGTGTGTGTGTGTGTGTGTGTGTGTGTGTGTGTGTGTGTGTGTGTGTGTGTGTGTGTGTGTGTGTGTGTGTGTGTGTGTGTCTGTGCGTGTGCGTGTGCGTGTGCGTGTGCGTGTGCGTGTGCGTGTGCGTGTGCGTGTGCGTGTGCGTGTGCGTGTGCGTGTGCGTGTGCGTGTGCGTGTGCGTGTGCGTGTGCGTGTGCGTGTGCGTGTGCGTGTGCGTGTGCGTGTGCGTGTGCGTGCGCGTGCGCGCGTGTGTGTGTGTGTGTGCGTGTGTGTTCGTGTGCGTGTGCGTGTGTGTTCGTGTGCGTGCGCGTGTGCGTGCGCGTGCGCGTGCGCGTGCGCGTGCGCGTGCGCGTGCTCGAGCGCGTGCGCGTGTGCATGTGCGTGCGCGTGTGCGTGTGCGTGTGTGAATATGTGTGTGTGTGTGTGCGTGTGTGTTCGTGTGCGTGTGCGTGTGTGTTCGTGTGCGTGCGCGTGTGCGTGCGCGTGCGCGTGCGCGTGCGCGTGCGCGTGCGCGTGCGCGTGCGCGTGCGCGTGCGCGTGCGCGTGCGCGTGCGCGTGCGCGTGCTCGAGCGCGTGCGCGTGTGCATGTGCGTGCGCGTGTGTGTGTGCGTGTGTGAGTATGTGTTTCTGTAATTATGTAACTGTGAGTGTGTTTCAGGGTTTTCGGTGGGATTGGGAGCAACGCTGAAGTGAGCCCACCACGTGTCTCAGCGTCAGGGACTTACCTAAGTTACTGCCACCTTCTCGGAGCGTCAAAGCTGACCTCTCAGCCGGCGGTTGAGAACCAATGGGAGCAGGATAAACTGGCAGCTGACATGATACAGGAAGGGAGCAACACTCGGGGGGGGGGAGCCGATACGATGGTTACATTCGGACCTTCTGTCGGAGATCGCATTGTAGCTCAAGCTGTATGGCACGTTACGTTGCATGCAGCGTTGCAATGCAACACATGCAATGAGATGTAACGTATTCAGCTTGAGATTATTTACCAGATGTGTCCCTTTCCACATTTTCGGCAAAAGAACTTTAATAACTCATACTGGGTGATGCGTGTTGTCGGTGACGGCTAACAACATTGCTTTTCCTTTTAGTCAGCGCATAAAGGCTTCACTGTAGACATCCTGTGTACGATCGTGACGCTACCCCGTGTGGTGTCAGGCCCAGCCCTGTCCTATAGGTCCCCAGCGAAGGCCAGGGTAACAGTCCCAGTCAATACGTTTCCCTCAGTTTCTTTCCGCAAACAGTGACAGACCACAAGGCAGAGAGCAGCCGCATCGGGAGAATAAGTGATACATGGCGAGAGGGTTCAGTGACCGGTCCAGCAAAACGACTTACTCCTTCCAACAGGGACAGCTTTATCTCTCTCCGACACACACACGTACGCATTGCAGCGGCACCACGGCGCAATATGGGTAGACAGTGGACTCAGGTGATATATGACTGTCAGGGGACTAACAGCGGGAGACCGGCGCAGCGGCGCAGTCTCCGAGATCACATACACACGCGCAAGAGCATCGCACCGCTCCACAGCACCTCGAAAATCGCTCAGAAAATACCCGAACATAAACCTTTAATAGATAAGTCAACTGATAAATCAACGTACACAGTTTCACCCTCTCAGTTGATATTCGTGAAGGTAGCTGGTCAAGGGTTCATCATACAACAACAATGTCCAATGTCAGCAGTACAGCACACGGTACAAATACAGTGCTGCAATGCACGCGCACATCTCTGTAGCTATCATTTTGTCAAGGCTTCTCTGGCCCGGCTGCTCCCCTTGCCTGCCTCCCTCTGGTCATGTTGGCTGCTCCCCCTTTGTCAGGTGACCGTTTGTGTGAGCAAAGTTTACCCAACAGCGCCACGTCCCAGCGAGACCGGCACTCTTCGTACGGCGCCAGGGCAGCCTCGCACACCGGTGCTGCCATCTCTCCGGCCGCAGTGGAAACACTAGTGCGCAGCCGAAGTGGCGCCACCAGCCAGTCAGTGTCTGCCTCGTCGCTAGAGGTCGAAGGGACTGAGTCGGTGCTGGAGTCCTCGTGTCATACGATGGTGCCCTGAAACCGTGACACGGTCACTCGTGAGATGAAGTTCGGAATGAGTATGGGGCAAGGTCATATAGCCGGCGGATGGCGGGGAGAATAATCGCATAGCCACAATGTGGTATACTTGTCATACACGGTTTCCTAAGGACTGCTAGTCTGCTGTTACTCTGAAATTTGAACCTCTGATGATGGCGGGTAATACACTTACATCTGATGATGGCGGGTAATACACATACATCTGATGATGGCGGGTAATACACATACATCTGATGATGGCGGGTAATACACATAATCTGATGATGGCGGGTAATACACATATATCTGATGATGGCGGGTAATACACATGCATCTGATGATGGCGGGTAATACACATACATCTGATGATGGCGGGTAATACACATGCATCTGATGATGGCGGGTAATACACATACATCTGATGATGGCGGGGAATACACATACATCTGATGATGGCGGGTAATATACATACATCTGATGATGGCGGGTAATACACATACATCTGATGATGGCGGGTAATACACATACATCTGATGATGGCGGGTAATACACATAATCTGATGATGGCGGGTAATACACATGCATCTGATGATGGCGGGTAATACACATACATCTGATGATGGCGGGTAATACACATGCATCTGATGATGGCGGGTAATACACATACATCTGATGATGGCGGGTAATACACATACATCTGATGATGGCGGGTAATACACATAATCTGATGATGGCGGGTAATACACATGCATCTGATGATGGCGGGTAATACACATACATCTGATGATGGCGGGTAATACACATGCATCTGATGATGGCGGGTAATACACATACATCTGATGATGGAAGGGTAATACACATGCATCTGATGATGGCGGGTAATACACATACATCTGATGATGGCGGGTAATACACATACATCTGATGATGGCGGGTAATACACATGCATCTGATGATGGCGGGTAATACACATACATCTGATGATGGCGGGTAATACACATACATCTGATGATGGCGGGTAATACACATACATCTGATGATGGCGGGTAATACACATACATCTGATGATGGCGGGTAATACACATGCATCTGATGATGGCGGGTAATACACATACATCTGATGATGGCGGGTAATACACATGCATCTGATGATGGCGGGTAATACACATACATCTGATGATGGCGGGGAATACACATGCATCTGATGATGGCGGGTAATACACATGCATCTGATGATGGCGGGTAATACACATACATCTGATGATGGCGGGGAATACACATACATCTGATGATGGCGGGTAATACACATACATCTGATGATGGCGGGTAATACACATATATCTGATGATGGCGGGTAATACACATGCATCTGATGATGGCGGGTAATACACATGCATCTGATGATGGCGGGTAATACACATACATCTGATGATGGCGGGTAATACACATGCATCTGATGATGGCGGGTAATACACATACATCTGATGATTGCGGGTAATACACATACATCTGATGATGGCGGGTACCTATCCCAGTATCCCCGTTTCTTTTTCAATGTGATCACATTATCGAAAAGAGCGTTGCTGATATGTTTATATATTTGGCGGCATGGTTTGCGTGGGGGGCATTGGGTTCAGACTTCAGAGTATAATGCTGGGAGGAGCTTGTTGCGAGTACCCTGAACCCACAACTGATATCAGTTCGATATCGATTCGATAGTGATGCGATATCAGTTCAACCGGTAATGTTTCCCTCTGCGATTTACCAAACAGGAACACGGGTGGATCTTATACTTGCCCCACAACGTGCGACACGGTCGCCCGTGTCGGTTGACCCTTTCACCGGCCAACTGCCACTTGACCTCACTTGACCTCACTTGACCTCACCTATCAGAGCATCACAGAACCTTTCTACCGGGGCTCGAACCCGGCACCAACGGGTTATCAGCTCAAGAACTTACCCCCTCGGCCACGGGGATGGCAATTATGTCTACTTATATTCCTGTCCCTAGGTGGCACTAGTAGTAAGCGCCTGAAGTTATGCTGTACCGCATAGCTTGAAGCCGAAAACTGCGGTCTGCGCAATGGGGGGAGGAGGCAACGAGTCATTCTGGTCATGAAAAGGTGGTTACCATACCCTTGGCGCTGAGCACCACTGCTCTACTCTCAAATATAACAATGTGTTATGTTACGTTAATGTATTGGTCACAATGGTAAACAATTGATCGCAAGAAACGAACAGCTAGTATAGCTAATGGAACATATTTGGCGATGTACCGGAATAGAAATGCTTTTTAGAAAACAACTGGAAGGTTTGTAATGCATTGAGATGTTATTTTGTATTCGTCTGCAATGGCGACCGTCCCATTGGTGGTGAAGAAGCGATGCAGGTTACACGATAGTTTTTGTCTGCGATAATGAGTATAACGACCGGTAACCTTTGTTCCATCTTCCCTAGAAACTTTCGTTTGCAAAGCGTCGTTAGGGTGAGCGACATATTCGCTAACTTTCTACCAATTATGCATTTTGAAACAATTAAGACCAGAGTCGTTTGCTTTAGCTCCCATGCTTTACCTATCGATTCTAGCGTCCTCTTTTGCGATTTAGAGTCACGTAATTCATTTGTCATGAGTCACATTTAGAAAACCACGTCACATCTGTTTTCTTTAGGTCCGATGGAGGCCTACAGCGGACTTCAGCAACCCATTATCAAAGCCAAACCTAATCAGCCACTGTTTCGCCTGTTATGTGTGACCCTGTCGAGAACGTCTCATCAGAGCCGAAACAGATGAAGAGAAAGTGTTTAGAAGTTGCTTCGGACCAAACCAGACCGAGCTTGACACTGTGCTCCTCCGTTCCCAGGCTGTGCACAGTTGGCCACACGCTTAAAGGTTTCGTTTTGTTAAAGGCTTCGCTTACAAGTTCAGAGGTGAAAAATAAACGAAAACCTTATATACTATTACGGAAACATGCATTCGTGCTACGAAAAACAACACACATCGGTTACCTGCCTACTGAATATTTCCAAGAGCCACATGTCTGAGGGCTTTCGATTTATAAACACATGATGTCTACTGTTAATCGCAGCATGACTTCAAAGGTTTCCGTGATGGTTTAGCATTCATTTGTCATTTTCGTCCCTGAGCAAGCCCGCGGTAAACGAGAAAGGCACGGCCTGTGCGCTCCTAAGTAAGACAAAACCTGCCTGTAGGGGGTCCTAATTGGCTCCGAGTCTTCTTCCGGGTAGACGAATGCAGACCACAGGAGGCTATAATTCTGATCAATAACCTCAGCGCTAGGTGAGCATTGTGCTGACTCTTTGGCGAATTTGTGCCGACTGTGTGCCGAATATGTGCAGGTATGGTGCAAACTGGGTGCGAAGTTTGTACATATAGACTCGATCAACAGTTTGTTCGAACTACGTGCACAGTGAGGGTCCCGCAGCCCGGCCCGTACACAGTGAGGGTCCCCCGTCCCGTGCACAGTGAGGGTCCCGCGGCCCGTGCACAGTGAGGGTCCCCCGTCCCGTGCACAGTGAGGGTCCCCCGTCCTGTGCGTAGTGAGGGTCCCCCGTCCCGGGCACAGTGAGGGTCCCCCGTCCCGTACACAGTGAGGGTCCCCCGTCCCGTGCACAGTGAGGGTCCCGCGGCCCATCCCGTTCACAGTGAGGGTCCCGCAGCCCGGCCCGTGCACAGTGAGGGTCCCCCGTCCCGTGCACAGTGAGGGTCCCGCGGCCCGTGCACAGTGAGGGTCCCCCGTCCTGTGCACAGTGAGGGTCCCGCGGCCCGTGCACAGTGAGGGTCCCCCGTCCCGTGCACAGTGAGGGTCCCCCGTCCCGTGCACAGTGAGGGTCCCGCGGTCCGTCCCGTGCACAGTGAGGGTCCCGCGGTCCGTCCCGTGCACAGTGAGGGTCCCGCGGTCCGTGCACAGTGAGGGTCCCGCAGCCCGGCCCGTGCACAGTGAGGGTCCCGCGGCCCGGCCCGTGCACAGTGAGGATCCCGCAGCCCGGCCCCTGCACAGTGAGGGTCCCCGTCCCGTGCACAGTGAGGGTCCCCCGTCCCGTGGACAGTGAGGGTCCCCCGTCCCGTGCACAGTGAGGGTCCCCCGTCCCCTGCACAGTGAGGGTCCCGCGGCCCGTCCCGTGCACAGTGAGGGTCCCGCGGCCCGGCCCGTGCACAGTGAGGGTCCCCCGTCCCCTGCACAGTGAGGGTCCCGCGGCCCGGCCCGTGCACAGTGAGGGTCCCCCGTCCCGTGCACAGTGAGGGTCCCCCGTCCCCTGCACAGTGAGGGTCCCCCGTCCCGTGCACAGTGAGGGTCCCCCGGCCCGGCCCGTGCACAGTGAGGGTCCCGCGGCCCGGCCCGTACACAGTGAGGGTCCCGCAGCCCGGCCCGTGCACAGTGAGGGTCCCCGTCTCGTGCACAGTGAGGGTCCCGCGGCCCGGCCCGTGCACAGTGAGGGTCCCCGTCCCGTGCACAGTGAGGGTCCCGCGGCCCGTGCACAGTGAGGGTCCCCCGTCCCGTGCACAGTGAGGGTCCCCGTCCCGTGTACAGTGAGGGTCCCCGTCCCGTGCACAGTGAGGGTCCCCCGTCCCGTGCACAGTGAGGGTCCCCCGTCCCGTGCACAGTGAGGGTCCCCCGGCCCGTGCACAGTGAGGGTCTCCGTCCCGTGCACAGTGAGGGTCCCGCGGCCCGTGCACAGTGAGGGTCCCCCGTCCCGTGCACAGTGAGGGTCCCGCGGCCCGGCCCGTGCACAGTGAGGGTCCCGCGGTCCGTGCAGAAATGGCGTCTGAAAAGAGCCGCTGCGTTTTACGAGTGAATCATATGCTTTGCGCTAACTCAGAGTGTATAATCATTCAAGCTGCGCCGTGTGGGGCTACCACCTCCTACATGTATTCTCTGTGATAAAGGAATGAGAAATATAACATACATTATTATAATTTCACAAGGATTCGAATTCTTCCATGGGTTGATGGAAGACTTCGAACTCTGTATCGACTGCGTTCGGGCTTGCACGGTTATGGTTACCAAGTTTCGTCATTATGTCAAAATTTGCCTGTATTCATTTTTATGGACTTAACCCTCGCCAGTGCAGCATCCGATACCTACGTGACCGTGCGGAGGGGGGGGGGGGTGGTAGTGGTATACCCCGTGTGGAGTTTCGCCCCTAATTGAGCTTCGATTCAAAGACGAGTGTATTGCTTATGATGAGAGGAAGCCGTTGGCACCCGAGTTTAAGGTCCTGGGTCATTAGGTGACCTCTGACGTCATGTCAATCACCCGGATGTCATCCATATCGTGCATGTGTTTGAAGATATTGAATTATAATTGAGCTACAATCGTGAATGAGCATATAATTATGCAAAATGATGGCCAAATTTGAAATAAGCGTCACAAAATGTCCTAGAAGCTACCAAAGTCCAAAAAGGTCATATCAGGTCATCGGAGGTCAGGGACCTCGTTTGACCTGTGAAAGTGCATGACCACAGTGGGACATATAATTATGTAAAATGGATGCCAAATTTGAAATCTGCGTCACAAAAAGTCCTAGAAACTGCCAGAGGCCACACAAGTCATCTCTGGTCATCGGAGGTCAATGACCTCCATTGACCTCTGAGTCACGATCTCAGTGGAAACCATAAATGCCACCTTTTAACACCTGTGCATATGCTCCTGAACAATAAACACTCAGAAACTTCACAAGTTACAGGCATCGATACTATGGGATGCCAATTGCGTCTGACATGACCTTGAGGAACAGGTCATAGGTGACGGGTCATGTGGGTTAGAAGTTTGACATTTTCAGAGTATATGTGCAATTGTTTAAAAGTAGGGTACTGAAGAAAAACCATCGTAATTGGTCAATAAATTCGCTAGTTATTCCCGAAAAAAAACCAAGGGGAGGGGAGCACCCCCTACACTGGCGAGGGTTAAGACGATACAAATTGCACCAGTACCATTAACGCGCTAACGCATACCATAGTACCATTAACGCGCTAACGCATACCATAGTACCATTAACGCGCTAACGCATACCATAGTACCATTAACGCGCTAACGCATACCATAGTACCATTAACGCGTAACACATACCATAGTACCATTAACGCGCTAACGCATACCATAGTACCATTAACGCGCTAACGCATACCATAGTACCATTAACGCGCTAACGCATACCATAGTACCATTAACGCGCTAACGCATACCATAGTACCATTAACGCGCTAACGCATACCATAGTACCATTAACGCGTAACTCATACCATAGTACCATTAACGCGCTAACGCATACCATAGTACCATTAACGCGCTAACGCATACCATAGTACCATTAACGCGCTAACGCATACCATAGTACCATTAACGCGCTAACGCATACCATAGTACCATTAACGCGCTAACGCATACCATAGTACCATTAACGCGTAACGCATTCCATAGTACCATTAACGCGTAACTAATACCATAGTACCATTAACGCGCTAACGCATACCATAGTACCATTAACGCGCTAACGCATACCATAGTACCATTAACGCGCTAACGCATACCATAGTACCATTAACGCGCTAACGCATACCATAGTACCATTAACGCGCTAACGCATACCATAGTACCATTAACGCGCTAACGCATACCATAGTACCATTAACGCGTAACGCATACCATAGTACCATTAACGCGCTAACGCATACCATAGTACCATTAACGCGCTAACGCATACCATAGTACCATTAACGCGTAACGCATACCATAGTACCATTAACGCGCTAACGCATACCATAGTACCATTAACGCGTAACGCATACCATAGTACCATTAACGCGCTAACGCATACCATAGTACCATTAACGCGCTAACGCATACCATAGTACCATTAACGCGCTAACGCATACCATAGTACCATTAACGCGCTAACGCATACCATAGTACCATTAACGCGTAACGCATACCATAGTACCATTAACGCGCTAACGCATACCATAGTACCATTAACGCGCTAACGCATACCATAGTACCATTAACGCGCTAACGCATACCATAGTACCATTAACGCGCTAACGCATACCATAGTACCATTAACGCGTAACGCATGGTCTAATCCTAGGCGGCCCGTGGTAATATGGCCCAGTGGGGCGCTCTCACTAGGCAATACTATAGGTGCTATCAAAAAAGGCAGAAGTGACTTTTACTATTGATTATTGATTTAGTTGGGTTAAAATGCTGCTTAACCTGCTCTGATTCCTTCGCGCCTTTCCTCAGCCATGGGATGAAAGAAAAGGGATGCATTGGGGCAAAAAAAGCGTTGACCGGACGACCATCCGTGGTCTCACGCAGTGTCCTTTCTATCAGGGTGAAGCTGTGGGCCCAAGTCATGCAGGCGGTCATCACTCCCAGGAGGAGGCTCTTTGGCCACTTCATATCCGGTGGCCGGCGGCCACCAGCCCCGGGGACACGTGGGCGCGACAGAGGATCGAAGACAGGCCGTCAGGGGGGGGGGGGGGGTGGGGTGAAAGGGATCTGTGCTATTGATGCGTTATGTGAGCTTTTACTCGGAGAAGATCAATCGGAGATTCGGCATGGTCGGTCATATAACTTAGCATATGGCATCAGCACGTCATATCTAAGCCCAATTATGTGTAGTTCTTTGAGTGGGCATGCCAATTATTGTGAATCGACAACAATGGACCTATTGCAAATATCGTCACCATTGTCATTCAGAGGTCATTGAATTGGTTCCATGATCTCCTCGGATGAAATGCCGGAGGACTTCTACTTTTGTATATATAACCTAAGAAGAATACTAGCTCTTCAACGATACAAAACGAACCTCTTAGAATTACGTCAGACGATGATGAGTGTATAATTGTGTCCCAGATCAAGTCTGTTCTGACAGCAGTCATCGATTACAGGTACGCCACGTCATCTGAGGCGGCATGCAACACTAGGCGAAATAAGCCTCTGCTGGTAGTGTGCAGTGGTGCTTAGGTGCGTCTGAGTAACAACTCGTGACAACTCAGTCGTCCGGTGACCTCTGGCGCGGTCGGACGCTCCGAGCCGCGCTCCGCCCCGGCGTGCACAGCCGATCGCAGGCGGAGCCAGCCAGAGCCCAGAGGAGCCGGGACTTATTTTGTTACGCTCAGCAGAAGCACGATGTCCAACGTGAGTGACAGTGACAGTGGTGGAGTGCAGACGGGAGCCACGAAGTCGCTCAGCAGAGGAGCATCGGTGAGCGAGATCGTCAAGGGTTACGATGACGGTGCCGGCAAGCGTGACCGCTCAGAGTCAGGCGACGCGGCACCGACTGGTAAGAGAAAACAACCCGTCAACTCGCCTCGCCAATCACCCCAAGAGTTAAAGGTGCTCATCGAGGATGCCATAGAAGGACTGGAGGATAGATTTACGGTTTTTCTGTCCAGAGAGCTGCACGAACTCAAGGACGGTTTCCTGGCGAAGTTTGATGCTCTAAATATCCGTATTAAGGATTTAGAGAACCACGTTAATGAGCGAGACATCGCACTAGAGAGCATGTCTACAGAACTCAAGGAAACGCGGGAACAGGTCAAGAGGCTGAATGAGAGAAGTGAGAAGGCAGAAATGAACTCGCGGATCCCATACCTTGTGCTCTCCGGTAGCGCCATGGCGCCCCAGCGCGACCAGCGCCTGGCTGCGCCCCTGCCGCTGACCGGCCAGCCCGCGCCCCGGGGCACCGACTCGGCTGCGCCGGCCGAACCCGGCGGTTCGCTGACGGGCAGCAGTGGAGCGGCCGGCGGTGGAGCGGCGGGCGGTGGGCAGGCGGGCGGCCGCGGAGGAAGGGAGGGTGAGGACGTCAATGCTCTTGTCATTGGTGCCGTCCGGGAGCGTCTACGGGGGCTGAACATCACAGAAGACGACATCGACAGGGCTCATCGCCTGCCTGGACCGAACCACAAAGTGATCGTTCGCTTCGTGCGCTCCGGACCGGGCTCCGTCAGAGAGCAGCTGATGACACACCGAATGGAGCTACGAGGAAGCAAAGACTTGTTCATCAACGAGAGCCTCACTACCCAGAAGAACCAGATCTTCCGCTCTCTCCTGGATGCAAGGAAGACTGGGAAGGTCTACACGGTGTTTACCAGGTGGGGACATGTATATTATAAAGCAGAAAGGTTCGGAACAAGCTCGCGGGTAGATAATATCGAGAAAGTGCGTCAGCTAGGGTTTGCGGTTAAATAATGAAGATATTCCCGTATATGTACTGCGTTATCAGCGTATATTTTTGGTTATCATGTATGTTTTTTTTATCTCGCATGCTTCTCTTTATCCATAATCGTTCCGTTTCGTTTCATCGCGGTAAGAATTACATTATTGTTCTCGTTTTTCCACGCTGTTTGCCATGCATCTTCTGTGCTTTTTGCTTCCCCGATCTGTTCTCGTGCCATTTCGGTCTGCAGACGGCTGCGGTTATCGTGCAGGCGCCATGAACTGGGGCCGGTGGTCTCGGCGGCGGCGGCGGCGTCGGCGGTGGCGGCGGCTGGCGGCGGCGGCGGCGGCGGCGGCGGACGCGTCGCTTTGGGTGATGGCGTCCGGGGCTGCGAGTCGCGTGTCTGGACGGTTCTCGGCTGCTTGGCGTTCGTGGGAGCCGCTGGCGACGGATACACTCGTGTCGTGGCTCGGCGGCCTCTTTCGACGCCCGGCGTCCGCTGGGGCTGCACCGGTGGAGCGTGGTGTCGTCCGGGTCTGGTTCCGGTCCGATTTGATTCCCCGTAAGTATCAGTGGTGTAGACACAGCTCCAAGCGCTCGCTCATTCTTGTCACGCATACACGCATACACGCATACACGCATACACGCATACACGCATACACGCATACACGCATACACGCATACACGCATACACGCATACACGCATACACGCATACACGCATACACGCATACACGCATACACGCATACACGCATACACGCATACACGCATACACGCATACACATATACACGTATACGCACAAGTACATGCACACGCATAAATATATTCATAGACACACGTACACACCAAGCCACAGTTAAGGCGTTTTCTTAGATACAAAAAATGACTAAATTTAAAATTGGATCACTAAATGTAAGGGGACTGGGAAGCCAGCATAAACGTAGAGACGTCATGCAGTACCTAAACAACATGCATTTTGATATTATCTTCCTGCAAGACACTCACTTAACAGCGGAAAAAGTATCATTCTTTAACACTCTGTGGAAAGGTAAATCGTACCATTCCCTTTATACAAACAACAGTAGAGGAACCTCCATCTTAATAGACAAAGAACTTAATCATGACGTACTTTTTGAATTCAATTGCGATACAGGAAATTATGTTTTGTTAGGATGTAAGATTGGTACAGACACGTACACATTAGGCAGCATATATGGCCCTAACAGAGACGAGCCAGATTTCTATAGACGAATTGATAATCTAATAGAGAGTGTAGACTGTGACCATGTCATTATTGGCGGAGATTTCAACTTTGTCATGAATCCCGAAATAGATTGCTATGGGTACACACGAGAAAATAATGCAAATGCTAGAAAGCAGTTTAACTCCATGTGTGAAAAACACAGTCTGACCGATATATGGAGACAATACAATCCCAACGAGCTCCAATTTACTTGGATGAGACCTAGCCCAAACCAGGGGGCACGATTGGATATGTTTTTTGTAAGTAACCATTTGTCAAGTTTATGCGATGAGTTAAACATTTTCCCCGGGTATAGAACAGACCACAATATGATATCGATGAGTATGGAAGTCGGCGAAAAACGACGAGGTCCAGGTCTTTGGAAATTCAACGAATCCCTTCTCAATGATGCGGACTATGTTAACATGGTGAATACATGCATTGATAGTACAATAGAACAATATGCTTTGCCTGTGTACGCTCAAAGTTTTTTGCTGGACGAAGATAATTTTAAAGATATTCAATTCCAAATAAACCATGATTTATTTTATGAAACATTATTGATGATGATCCGTGGGGAAACCATTAAATTTTCCAAACGGAAAGCAAAACGCACTAAAGAAAAAGAAAAAGAACTCGGGACACGAATAGCTAAGGCTCATTCACAGTTTTGCGAAGCAAGAACGGAAGAGAATGCTTTCCGTTTGAAAAATTACCAGGAAGAGCTTGAGAACTTAAGAAAGCCCCTAATCACAGGGCTTATAGTGCGATCTAGGACCAGGTGGCATGAGGAAGGAGAACGGTCATCTAAATACTTCCTTGGTCTAGAAAAGCGAAATGCTTTAAGAAAATCAGTAACAGTAATAAAAACTGGTGAGCAGATCCTCACTCGAACATGTTCAATACTGGATGCACTTTCAAACAACTTATCAAACAAATACAACAAAGAGCATACCATGCCACCATCAGCTGATACATTTATCGATAGACATATATTAACACATTTAAGTGACCATGAAGGTATTACCTTCGAGCAGCCACTGTCATACGAAGAGTTAACGGAAGCATTGAACAAAATGAAAAAAGGGAAATCTCCTGGTTCTAACGGCTATACATCAAACTTCTTTAAATACTTTTGGAGCCGATTAGGGCCTTTTTTTGTATAAAGCATTCATATTATGTTCTCGATCAAATACAATGACAATATCACATAGAGAAGGTATCAATACAATGATTCCAAAAGCCGGAAAACCTCCAGATAACATAAAAGCGTGGCGCCCAATCACACTCTTAAATACTGACTTCAAAATTATATCAGCGGCGATTGCTGCCAGACTACAGCGGGTAATGACAAAATTGATCGACCCATGCCAGACGGCTTACATTAAAGGCCGATACATTGGAGAAAACACGAGATTAATTTTTGACGTAATTAACAATGTTTCAAAGAATAACGGAACAGGGGTGATTATGTCAGCTGATTTTGAGGCGGCGTTTGACTCCTTATCGTGGGACTTTGTTTCTAGAGTTCTTAAGGGCTATAATTTTGGATCCCTTTTCAGAAATTTGGTAAGAACAATATACTTTAATAATGCAAACTTTTCAAGGATAATATTAAATGGTCACTTGGGCAATACAATATTTCTTAATTGCGGGATACGACAGGGAGACCCAGCATCAGGGTATCTGTTCAACCTGGCTGTTAATATACTTGCCAACCAAATAAAGCAAACACACAGCTTCACCGGTATTCGTCTATCTGAAAATCATGAAGTAAAAATATCACAATACGCCGATGACACGGTTCTGTTCCTAAACAATTCGTCAACTTGCGTACAAGAAGCATTATTGGAATTAAGCACATTCTCTAGTTTTTCTGGTCTCAACCTGAACATTGAAAAAACCGTCTGTCTCCCTATTGGGACTCAAGAGCAACAGACTCAATGCAGCGCTGAAAACTTTAATGTCAAGTGGGTTAAGCAGATCAAGATACTGGGTATAACTTTCTCGGATAATAATCATAGAATAACACAAACAAACATTGAACCAAAAATTGTACAGATACAAAAGGAAATAGCACAGTGGCGCAGAAGAAATCTTACTCCTCTAGGGAAGATTACAGTTATCAAGTCATTGCTTATTTCTAAACTGGTACACCTGCTTACAGCACTGCCAAATCCAACCCAGCCGGAACTCAAGCAAATCAAACGTATTTTGTTTTCGTTTCTTTGGGGGGGAAAAAGAGATCCCATTAAGCGGGCCAAAGTGATACAAAATGTTGAATCAGGTGGATTAAACATGATAGACATACATGCATTCGTAAGGAGTATGAAACTAACATGGCTTAAGAGACTGAAGACTTCCAATGCAGAGTGGGCACAATTAGCAGCAAATGAATTGCCAAACATTGATAGTGTTCTACAATTTGGAAGTAAACAACTACACAAAATTCGCTCCAAAATAGGTAATCCATTTTGGCAGGATGTGCTAGATGCTTTTAGCCGTTTCAGTCAAGAGTATAAGCCCGATATGCCAGACATACTATCGGAGAGTTTGTGGTTCTCGGATTACACGAAATTCAATTGCACGGTTGTTAAGGATTGGAGAAGAGGCTTACGGTTTTTGGCAGATTTAATCGACGAACGCACTGGTCATGTTAGTACAAGAGAAGCAATTAGAGCTAAGTTTGGAATAAACATGACTTTTCTATGTTACACAAGCTTACTTAGAAGTTTACCGGACAGTGTGAAGGAAATAGCATCACACAAAGTGGCCAGGCCTATAATACCTTTACGAATAAATGTCGTCATGAACCACCAAAAGTTTGCCCGTTTTGCTTATGAGATAGCATTGAAATGCAGACTGAACGAACTTAACCAAACAAACACACGCCAGGAGCAGAAATGGATAAGGGACGTAGGGTGTTTCGGAGCTAACAGTTTTGTAAACGTGATAAAAGTTACACATTCAACACGCATAAGAATGTTCCATTACAAACTAGTAAACCGAATTCTCACGACTAACAGATTTCTGAAAATCATTAACCCATTAACGCCCACCCCTACTTCTAGTGATTCGAATTGTGTTATTTTTTGTACGCTATGGGGATTGGGGGAGATTAAGAAATCCTGAAAATATTAATATAAAATATAGATAACTTTTTGAGATACAGCATCGACCAAAAATGACCCACCGGGCGCCTGCTCGGTGTGCGCGCGCTGCCCCGCTGTGCCGACGCGGCCGGCCCACCCCGTCGCTGACCTAATTTATGAGGCCGAGCCGGCCAAAAAATAAAAAAAACTGCGATGTGTCGCGTGCCAGCTTTATTGGCATCAACAATCACCTTGATCATGCGTTATCACGTATTGCAAAACCAGACGAGTCATGACTATATCGGCACGGCACTTGTCTATTTCTGAACGGTGACGGTAGCACACAATCACGAGCATTGTGCACTCGCGATTAGCGATTTCTTTCGCTCACATGTCGTCTCTTCATAGACCTGCATAGCTGCCAAGGAAGGAAGCAATACATCCACCAGCGGCGCCGGATTCCGTGGGGTCAGGGTGAGCAGTTGCCCACCCTGAAAAAAAAATATGGGTGGGCACAACTATGTTTTTGCACACCCACTTCGGCCTAGGGGCCCTATGTGCGGAATGGAGGCCCTCCCGTGCGGAGAGGAAGCCCTCCCGTGCTGAGAGGAGGCCCTCACGTGCAGAGAGGAGGCCCTTCTGTGCAGAAAAGGGACACTTTCATGCAGAGATGAGGCCCCTTTGTGCGGAGAGGAGGCCGTTCCATGTGGAGAGGAGCCCCCCCCCCCCCCCCCCCCCCTCCCGTGTGGAGACGAGACCCCTCTATGCAGAATGGAGGTCCTCCCGTGCGGAGAGGAGGCGCTCCCGTGCGGAGAGGAGTCTTTCCCGTGCGGAGAGGAGTCTCTCCCGTGCGGAGGGGAGGCCCTCTCTTGCGAAGAGGAGGCTCCTCTGCGCGGAAAGGAGGCCTTGCCGTGCGGAGAGGCCCTCCCGTGTGGCAGGCCCTCCCGTGTGGAGAGGAGGCCCCTCTGTGCGGAAAGGAGGCCCTCCCGTGCGGATAGGAGTCAGGAGGCCCTCTTCTGCGGAGAGGAGTCTTCTTAGCTCTGGCAAGGGCCTTATTATGCGGAGCGCTCCAGCACAGAACAACAAGGCTCTTACACCGAAGACAAAGTCAAACAGCTCAACACCTCGAATCACACAATTATCAGCACGTTCGCACGCTAAACAGGGACAGGGAACACTGGCCCTTCCTCGTTTCGCGCGTCCCGCCCGGGATCCCTGTCCGCGCGCGGGCGGCCCCAGCCGGTGCGAAGAGGCGGCACACGCCCGGTGAGTCAAAATTGGTCGATCAACATTTTGCGCCTGCTGGGAGCCGCGAATAAAGAGGGAAGTGAAAACGCTTGACACGACGGAGTACATCGTACATTTATATTCCATTTGACAAACTTTATCTGGCCATAATATAGGTTGCTGGTCAAAATGTCTAGCCTAGATAGACCCGGTGTCGTGGTATCGAAAAATCGCCAACTTTGACACCCTGCCAAATCGATGTCCGGCAGCCGGCGTCGCTCGAGCCGGAATGTTTATTTTTAGACATCCCTCCCCATAGTCCAGACGGTCTGGCAAAGCAATCAGTTAAAACACGACGTCGGTACAGTCCTTCAAACGCATCGACCATTTTTGACGCGCTGGGCGGTAATGGGTTAACGTCAAAGACGACGATAGATGCACATTTTGTCAACGAGAGCCAGAAACCTTGTCGCACATGTTCTGGCATTGTACAAAAGTTCGGTTGTTCATAAATAACGTGACATCAGACATAATGGCACGGTATACAATTAACTTAAGAATAAATATTGAGGCTTGGTTCTTTCTATCCAACGTGAGTGCAATTGAAGGCCTCATTATCACTTTGGCAAAGCTGGTAATTTATGATGCACGACGCAAAGAAAGTATGCCAAACATTATTCATTTAAAAAACAAACTTAAATATGAAGCAGAGATAGAACACACCGCAGCCAGATTAGATAACAAACTTGATATATTTGAAAAGAAATGGGGACTTTTAAAGCATATTCACTTAGCTGACTAGTATTCTAACGACTTAAACAATAACGAATTGTACTGGTACCACACTTTGAAGCGAATGCGTAAGGAGGTAAAACCAACTTATTATAAAGAGAAACGGCATGTACACACCCACGCACACCCACGCACACCCACGCACACCCACGGACACACACGCACACGCACACGCACACGCACACGCACACGCACACGCACACGCACACTCACACGCACACGCACACGCACACGTACATTACTCGAACATCTCTTGAGCGTCGCTCGAACACTCGGACCTGGACCCGGGCCCGGACCCGCGCACGCGTTCGCCGGTTAGGTTTCCGTCGTTGCGGAGCTATGTGCGATGGGGTTCGATACTGCCGCTTTTTCCGGCCGCCGTGTTGTGCTGCGGCTTCGCGCCGCCGCCGCCGCCGTCGCCTTTGCCGTCGCCGTCTTCGCCGGGGCCGCCGCTGCTGATCACCTTTGATAAGACCGGGCTATCCCGGAACCACCCCCGCCCTTAACCCACCCGGGCCAACCCGGGACCGGCCCCAGCATCCGCTGCGGGGCCGGTCGGCCGGTCGGGCGTGCGGGGCGCCGACCCACTGGTCGACGGCGCACACGCCCGGCCGGTGGCGAGGGGCGCCGCTTCGCGAAGCTGTGTGGCCGCGACGTAATGCGAGGCGGCGCGGGCGGGGGTCTCGTGTTACGGTCTCGATACGCAGAATGTATCATGATTATATTATGTTTATGTTTTTACGATTACGATTTGTATTTGTATGTAGGGCTTGTGCGGTTAGGCGACAGTGTGTGTAGTACTGGATGGCGACAGTGTGTTTAGTAAACATGGAGGAAAATATATAAATACCTAGAAAGATGTAATGCGGTTTACAATTTTGCGAGTGTGAAGGTGAAGTTTGGTGAGCTTTCGTGATAACAAAATGTAGGAAAGGTGCTTGCGTTTGCTGGTGTGCGGGCACCGTGCATCGGCTTCACGTGTTAAGTGTAATGGCGTGGACGGTGTGTTGAGCAATGTGTTTACACAATGTGTGGATTGCATTAATTAATGTAAATACACCACCGGCGGGAGCCGGATAAATCGAGAAAAAAAAACCTCGTGACAACTTCTACAGTGACCGGAGACAACTCAGTGTTGTCACTGCCAGGGGCGAGAAAGGCACGAATATTTACCAAACGATGTTTCAGCTAATCCCATGACAAATACGCAGAAGGCTATTCATCAATTCATCATCAATTTCTAGCCCTTTTGACCTGGGGTCCTCGACAGCCTTCGAAAGGTTCTGTCGGTTACATATCGTAAGACATGTAACCGACAGAACCTGACATGTAACAGACATGTACCCTCAATCGTTTAGCAAACTTCAGTCCATTCCTCACCTCTGGCCGCTACCATCCTGTCCATCCAAACACCACTACAACACACCTATCACCTCCCCATCACCCGCACTCACACGGTCACACGGTCACACGGTCACCAACAAACCTCGAGATGTATGCTCGGGATGGACGAATCGGAGCCGGAGCACATGCCTGCCGTGGCGACATGATGCTCCTCCGGCGGCGTCACCTTCAGGCCGATGCTGTCCGTGACTGGCATCTGGATCCTCCTCTCCCGCAGGGTCGGGTTCAGAGGCGGGAGGCACTCTCCGGAGCATCCCAGCTCCTCCAGACTGGAGATCTTGCGGGTGTTCTCGTACAGGCTGAGGCGCAGCGAGTTGGAGCGCTGCACAGGCAGAGCGCGAGGCGGCTGAGTGTCGGCGGTGCAGTGCCGGGCCGGGACCGGGGCCGGGCCGGGCCGGGGGCGGGCCGGGGGCGGGGCAGAGGATGTCCAACAGGCGAGGGCAGAGGTACGTGAGATACGGGAACCAACACGGGTGCAGGACCAGGCGGTGGTGGGCATCTGCGGATTAAAAACATAACGTTAGGTACTTAGGCAAAGCGTTGACGTAGTTGCAACAAAACCAAGATAAGACCAACATCCCAGTGGAAAAGGAAAGGGCATGGTTCATTACTTGCAGGATATTCATAAGTGCGTTTTACAAGCAATGCACGTACACATCGATGGCTCTTAGAATGGTTAATTAAACAGCCTTAGTGCACAGGCAAACGGCGAGTTATTGCTAAATTATTGCACTGGCGAAGGACAGCGTGGGTTAGGCATATATCAGGGATGGAGGGAAACACAGGCCCTATGTTAGTAGTCCGTGCTGGTCTAGAAACAGCATAACCTGTTAAAGGCTAGCTCTACATTGGAAGTCCGGTTAAACTCGGCGTCAGGCCGCGGGAACACACATGGTCGGCCCTACGGGTGCTCATATACACGCCAAAGCATAGCGTTCTTCACAGCCCAGCAGTCAGAGAGCGTATTAGGGATCGTGCTCAGTTACTTCGAACGTAATCTTCCCCGGAGGAGGCTGAAACAGGACATTCGTGACCGTTAGAGGCAAGGAAGGCTTCAGCCACGCAAGCTCAGAGACAGAGTGCTCTGCAGGAAACAAAATGCTCAAGTTGGGCGCAATTTTGGACTTACTGAGCAGATAAGCAGCCCATTGCTATGAATGTTTGCTCAGTAGCCGCTATGTTACAAACAAGCTTTGGGATTTCAACCGGTAAAAATGGAAATGGAAATTTTAAGGTATTTAAATTTATATTAGTCCAAACTGAATCAGAGTTTTAATTTTGATTTGAGTATGATCTTTTTCAAATAAAATTGCAACACAATTTGACTCATTTGTAAACGAAAATGACTTCTTTTTTAACTAATATTAGAACGGTGTATATCAAATGCTTCAATAATTAATATGTTTCTCCACTGGGTGCTCCAGATTCTCGCAGCTTCCAATGGCTAAAAAACAAGACCAAGGTCAGCCAGTCACACCTCCCAAAATATTTCCAAAACAACGGTACCCCGCGCAAAGCGCATCCCACCATTCAAACCACTAACAACACCCCCCCCCCCCCGCCCTCCCACTGGCGGATCCAGCCACTCCGTTTGCGAGAGGCCAAAGATGCAGGCACTGGCGAATCTAGGGTTCGAGTATGAAGGGCTAAAATTTCGCCCCGTTTTATCAGCGAAAAGTTGTCGACTAGTGGGGGAGGGGGGGATACTTGTATTAGTATTACATGTCCCCCATGTTCCTTTGGGAGGGAGCATTTGACCCCTCTTCAATGACGGATCTAGGATTCGAGTTTGGGGAGGCTAAAATTTGCGTTTCGAAGTTGTTAACCCTATTTGTAACAGGCTCCTGGCTACCCCTATTTGTAACAGGGAGGGGGGGGGCGGATTCCGCCCCCCGGAGATCTCGAGATCTACCCGTCCGACTTTCAAAAATGAAACGGCGTTTGGTTCCCCTCAACACAATCTACATTTCTAAATCAGAGAAAAAATATAAATTTTTGATAGGGGGGCAACAGGGGGGCAAACACCACAAATTTTAGTGGTATTTTTGATCCAACATAGCTTTCATATTTATCGACCGATTTTAACACAGTTAACACGAATCGATAGAGATTGAATTGGAAATTGATATATGACAGAGGCGTTTGAAAATTCAAAAATCATAGGCGTGTGCAGGTCACTCAATATGGGGGTGAAGTAAATGCGTAATAAAACCATTTTCTATGTTTTTTAAAGAAATGAAATGGTATGTGATTGTGACATTAGGCAAAACAGTTCAAAATCATAATTTTTTGCCATAGGCGGTACCAGATTAGTGAAAAAGGGGGGTAAAATTGGAAAAAATATTAACCGCAGACAAGTTGCTACCCAGCGCTATAAATATGTTACTGATCGTAGATAGTTCCTTTTTGCATGTTGTACTTCATAATAGGCGTATCCAGGATCCAAACTGGGGCGGCTCAATACCTTTTGATAAGTATATTATCCGCTATTATGATACTAACTAGTCAACAGTGACTATTTTACTTACAACTTCAATTAACATTGCTTACCCCCCTTTTACCCTACCTGGACTCGCCTATTATCTTATAATCGTTCGTAGAGTAGCCTGTGGTGCGTGTTTCATCCGAAAACTACAGTATGTTATGTCATTGTAGGCCCATGCCTCTTAGTTTCCTTGCAATAATATGACCCCCTTTCTTCCATTCCTGAGCGCGCCTCTGCAAAAAATGACTTTATTCCCTTTCCTGGCCTCATATGTGCATATATAATTATAAACTAACCGTCTATTGCGCCGTTATCGCTGGCATATCGTCATCACCAAGCCAGTCACACCCCTTTTCATGTGCCTGAACACGCCCCTGAAACTCTATATGTAATAAATTATGCAAATAATGGAAGAAGAAGCTATCTTTTACATCTTGATAACTATAAATTTCCCCTACATTGCTCTATTTGCTTCCCGCCAAGCATTGAATACTTCCTGGAACCCCCCCCCCCCCCCTTTCAAGCCCCTGAAACCGCCTCTGCCATGAAATTTTAATGATATTTCATTGACATCAACTAATTTGCACTTGTTGCAATCACCGTGAACCGATGAAACTCCTTCATACTTGAAGCAGTTACGAAGAAACTGTGAAGATCGCATTTCCGTATTATCGCCAAATATCGCCTTCGAACCCACCCAAAACTGTACCCTGGAACCGCCTCTGTTCAGGTTAAGAACTCAAAAATTTTACTCCAAATGCGGTATTAAATTCTATGAAAAGTCCCAAAATTTCATGGGCCTGCTCCCAGCCGTTCTGGAGATATCTGCGAAAAACATGAGGGGGGGGGGGGGCGGAATCCGCCCCCTGTTACAAATAGGGTTAAAGGGGAGGAGGGGGGGGGGGGGGGGGTGGCGTCGGATCGTCAACGGCGAAAAGTCGTTGACTGGGTGAGGGTGTGTGTGTGTGTGGGGTCGGCTCCTCAGCGCCAAGGCCCTATAACCAGTAAAACCATCAGGGTTTGTTTTAACCGTCTCCTGCGGCCAGTGGATGACGTCATTGGGATGGTAACTTAGTCGCCGCCGTCCACACTCTATGTAATGGACGATAGTCTGGAATCGTTTTCGGCGGCTTTTAACCATGCTTTTATGTTGGATATGATGTAGAAAGGTGCGATGTGGTCTGGCAATGGCAAATCTAGACCGTCTGCCACTCTTACTGCAAAGCCTGGCCGGAATCCCTCGTGTCTGACCGAGCGTATTAACCCGCGCCGTGCCGGGGTTGGGAGCGTTTAGACGCCTCCCTAAGGTTTTTCGGGAATAGCGGGAAAACGGCGTCGCGCAGCGACGCCTTTTTCGGCACAGGTGTTTGGGCATCAATTACCCACATTGTGTGAAATTTTAAACCTCGGCATCTGTCATCAAGGATACTGAATGTGGCATAGAACGCGGAAACTATGCTCTCCGATGGAAGGTGGATATCGAAAGCCGAAGATCCCAAACGCATCCGTCCGAGCATATCTCAAGACAGACAGCGCCACCGTCACCCGATGCCACTTCGACTACGACTACGACTCCGACTCCGACTCCGACCCCGACCCCGCCTGCTGAAGACGATCGGGGAAACTCTAACCAACCTAATCAGCCAGAACCATCAGAGCAGTCGTCAGGGCGACTACGGCCACGATTTCCTGACGGAGACTGCTCACAGGCGCCTCGTGGGCCGCAGGATCTCGAGCTAGCCCTGCGACAGGTAAAACGTCGGATTTTAGCCGCCTATAAAAACCATAGATCTCCTGAGCTTAACTACTCTCAGGCTCAGTTAAAAATCGCTGAAGGACCTATCGCATAACGCAGACGTCGTTGTAAAGCGTTCAGATAAATGCAAGGGTTAGTTATCCTGAATACTGATGACTATGTTTCCAAAATGCAGAATATCACGCAGCAGTATGAAGTAGTACCGAGAAATCCAACACCGAAACTAAGGCCATAACCAAACGTGTCATCCATGAGTCATTAGATGGTAAGCTTGAGGACAAGGTCGTCAAGAGTATTCTTCCCCAGTGCTCTCGTACAGCAGAGTTATACGGTCTGACCAAAAGACCATAAAGTCGATATTCCACTCAGGCCAATTTGTATCAGCCTGTGACGACCCTGTCGACAAGCTTACCTGGATCCTAGAGAGAGTGGGTAACTCAACTGCCTGCCCTTTGTTCAGCTCACTTAAAAAAACACGACCCAGTTCCTAGATAAAGTAAAGGACAAATATCCCGAGGGCTTTGAACCAGGGTACTATTACTCTTCAGTGTGGATGTAGTTAACCTATATGGCAATATCCCAGTGGATGACGGTATCCAGGCCTGTAATGTCCATGCTTCGTGAACACGCTCAAGCAAGTAAACACATTTGGTATGACCCTGGCAGACATTGAACTCCTTTTGAAGCACTGTCTGACGCAGAACTTTGTGCCGATTTGGGTCACAATACTTCAGGCAGCAAACAGGTGTAGCCATGGGCAGCCGTTTGTAGCACCGCCGCTGGCCATAGCTTTTATGCATACCCTAGAATCCGCATCCTTAGCACAACAAGGGCACAGCCGTCTCTCTACTTACGGTATATAGATGACGTTTTCGGGAGTCTGGCCACACGGACTCCCTAGCCTCCTAGAGTATTTTTAATTTATTAACAGCGTCCCCACCCATCAATTCAGTTTAACTCTAGAGCACACAGGCAACACTAGGGACCCTTCCTTCCTGGACACACTCGTCAAATCTCAGAGACAGGACGGTACACGACAGAACTTTTCATTAAGCCGATGTCAGCCAACGTGATCCTCCATTTTGACTCTGCCAGCACCATGTCAGTGAAACGAGCTACAGCTAGGTCCAGTTTCTGCGGGCACTGAGACTGTCAATCACCGGGAGACCCCACAAACCGCAGTCTGGAGAAGATCGACAGACTTTTTCCGCGCCAACGGATATCCACCTGCCATACTTCGAAAAACAAGAAAAGAGGCGATTCAAACATACAACAGGAGGGGAACAGACACACATCGTCAGCGCGACAAAAAAATTGAAAAAAACACCACTTGTACTGCCTTTTGTTGACGATAACTGTGTAAAAAAGTACATGGTATAGTTAATAACAGTAGGATCAAATTTCCAGGTGGCATGGAAAGGGGGAGAAACAGTCGGGAATAAACTGATCAGGTCGGCCACAGCACCCCTCCCTGTCCAGGTGGAGGGCAGACACTGTAAACGCATGCCACGCAGGGCTCGCGGAAGATGCCACTCAAAAAAACACGATATACAGGATCGACTGTACGCTCTGTCCTCAGGATCAGTCCTTCTATATCGGAGAGAGCAGGCGCGCCATCAGAAAAGCGTTTCACGAGCATCTCGGTGATGCTAGAAATAAACCGTCATGGACCTCACCATTCGGCATCCACCAAAACAAACATTTAACCACCCCTCTGACATCTCTAAATCTAAAAGTATGTATTCTTGCTCGCGCTTTCGGACGGCCACTGACAGAAAAATAAAAGAATCCATCTACATTCGAGACCAAAAACAACCCTCAACACGCAACATTCTCATGGCCCCTGTACCCCTCATACTGACTAGATCACCCAACGTGCGACCGACTTGAGTTAATTTAGCCTGTTTTGTTCATACAATGTTTTTGTACATAAATGTTTGATGTATAATCATACCAAATGTATGTATTATGGTGAACCATAGTTGAAATGTGCATATAATGTGTATATATAGAAATGTGTATATATGGTGAACATAGTTGTATAAGTAAGTGGTTTCGAGATGTGTCAGTGTACATGCGTCCTATACATAACAACATGTATTACGTGTCTGATGTCTGTTATATATGTATATTTTGTACATAAAATTGACCTGTAAATAAGTTTAAATATGTATGTCCGGTATCTAACTTATACGATAATGATTACTATCAAATAATGTATATAATGTGTACTCTGTCATATATGTTACGTATATATATATTTTATATGTGCATATGTGTATATGTATGTATGTATGTGTATGTATGTATATGTATGTAGGTATGTATGTATATGTATATATATATATATGTATGTATATGTATATGTGTATATATGTATGCATATATATATATATATGTATATATGTATGTATATGTATGTATGTATGTATGTATATATATATATATATATATATATGTATATATGTGTGTATATGTGTATATATATGTATATATATGTATATATATGTATGTATGTATAATGTATATGTATATGTATGTATGTATATGTGTGTATATGTATATATATATGTGTATATATGTGTATATATGTGTGTATATATGTATATATGTATGTTTATATGTATATATGTATGTATGTATATATGTATATAATATGTATATTCTGAACTCGCCGTATAAGCTATTGATGTATATAATGTATATTTAGTCATGCCTATCTGTTACGTGTATCGATAAATAATATGTAGATAATCATCTTAGATCATAAGAAGCAGGCTCGAAAAATGTCAGTGGCCTTTCAAACATCGACATGTGCTTACGATTCTTTTACTGTGATTTGCTGATTGTGATTGTGTTTAAAAAAAATATTGTATTGCTGAAGAAGCCGCAACGGCGAAATATTCAATATAACTTTTGGCATTTTATATCTTTTAATTAGTATGAGGTTACTGGTTATCTTATTCGATTTATTCATTATGATCAACCTCAATCAGAGTTTCAATCATCTCTTATCTTTATTAGGCAAAAAGTTATTTGCGAAACACAGTTTGACCAAAAATAGCCTTTTGGCTTTGGTAGACCTCTGGAGCCTAAACTATTGACCTGAGCTAAAATTTGAGGGCACTAATGGCGATTCAATTTTTTAATAGGTTTCGATTGCGTTTTATTTGTTTGCTCCTAGCTTTCATAGTTCCGAGATATTTGGGGGTTTCTGGAGCAAAAGGTCCTTAAACTGGCAAATCTGACATTTGATGACATCTGGTGACCTCAATATTGACCTGAGACAAAAATAACCCAATAGTTTCGAAATGATTTTTGACGAGCTATCGAACAGTATTTTTGGATTCCATCTACTTTTTATAGGAGCCGAGTTAGAAGGGGGTGTTTCAGAACTAATCAGATTTTGCCATGCCAATGACGTCGCATTGGCAGCATTTGGTAACAATTGATTTACCTATGGTCCACTTTAGGGATGAGACCCCCTGCTCAGCGCGATCTTTTTTTTGGTTGTGGTTGCCTAGATTGGTACTTGTGCTGGGCGGTTTGGGGGAGGCCAAAACATAGTTTTGGCTTTACGACTTGAGCGTTTGGGGGGAGGCCATGGCCCTCGGTGCCCCCCCCCCCCCCCTGGATCCGCCAGTGCCCCCTCCCCTCCCCTACTCGGCCCTGTGCTTGGCAGCCGATGCATAACTTCATCAGAATATCGTCCACCCTGAGTGAGCTGGAGCGCGCCCCTCTGGTGGCGCGGCGGGTTCTGGTGCGGGCTGTCCGGCAGACTCAGTCGAAAGTCTTCCGCTCGAAAGTGCCGCTCGAAAGTCTTCTGAGCCGAGAACGGACTCGGCCGGATCAGGTAGCTGTCAGGAAGAGACGAGACGTGTGGACGTGTGACGTGTGACGTGTGACGTGTGACGTGTGACGAGTGAACACGGTGTGACGTGTAAACGTGTGACGTGTTACGTGTGACGTGTGACGTGGGACGTGGGACATGTGAGCACGGTGTGACGTGTGACGTGTGACGTGTGCCGGTGTGACGTGTGACGTGTGAGCACGGTGTTGACGTGTGCCGTGTACCGTGTGAGCATGGTGTGACGTGTGACGTGTAACGCGTGACGTGTGACGTGTGACGTGTGACGTGTGACGTGTGACGTGTGACGTGTGACGTGTGACGTGTGACGTGTGACGTGTGAGCACGGTGTGACGTTGTGCCGTGTACCGTGTGAGCATGGTGTGACGATGTGACGTGTAACGCAGTGAGCACGGTGTGACGTGTGGACGTATGAACGACGGGTGACGTGTGACGTGAGCACGGGGTGACCGTGTGACGTGTGACGTGTGACGTGTAGCGTGTTGAGTACGGTGTGACGTGTGACGTGTGACGAGTGACGTTGTGAGCACGGGGTGGTGACGTGTGACGTGTGACGTGTGACGTGTGACGTGTGACGTGTAGCGGTGTGAGTACGTGTTACGTGTGACGTGTGACGAGGTGACGTGTGAGCACGGGGTGACGTGTGACGTGTGACGTGTGACGTGTAGCGTGTGAGCACGGTGTGACGTGTGACGTGTGAGCACGGTTGTGACGTGTGACGTGTGAGCACGGGATGACGTGTGACGTGTGACGTGTGACGTGTAGCGTGTGAGTACGGTGTGACGTGTGACGTGTGAGCCACGGTGTGACGTGTGACGTGTGAGCACGGTGTGACGTGTGACGTGTGAGCCACGGTGTGACATGTGACGTGTGAGCACGTGTGACGTGTGACGTGTGAGCCACGGTGTGACGTGTGACGTGTGAGCACGGTGTGACGTGTGACGTATGACATGTGACGTGTGACGTGTTACGTGTGAGCACAGGTAACTGACGTACTAATGGAAAATATATTCGGGGCGGGGGGTGAAGACGGGGTTTAGAAGTAGGTCATGCATTGCACATGCTT
>JAXIVJ010003489.1:10000-93530 GCA_036785665.1 Chirona hameri | reverse complement strand
GTACTTACTTAATGGGTTAACTATTATATTTATGTATTACTATTAAATTATAAATATGTTAAATTTTCAATAATAAATCATCACAATTAATAATTAATTATAGATAATAAATTCGTTAATTAAATCCGTTGCAGACTATGGTCACTAGCGGATCCAGGAGGGAAGGAGGGGGGAAAATCATTGTGGCCATGTCCCCCCTCCGAACCGCCTGAAATCGGCACAAAATTGACACATTTCCTTACATAGAAGACAATCTAAGCAACTTTTACAAAGGAAAGTTTTTTAAATCAGCTATCAATCTATAAGCAAGCAAAATCCGATGAGTTTTCAGAGTTGTGTGATATTTTTGGGGGAATTTGCCCCCCCCCCAACCACCCCACCCCCCAAACCACCGTTCTGGATCCGCCAATGACTATGGTGGTAGTAGTAGTACCATAAGCTAGTACCATGAGGTTTACCGAAATGGGCCGGTAATCGCATATCGAAACGTGGCAGCTAACGCCCATCCTCGTGAGCGATTTTCTTGGCCTTAGCAACAAGTATCGTAGCTTTAAGCCCAGGCTACACTATGCGTGATTTCCTGAAAATCACGTGCGTGTTATCCGTGTTGTCGGATTTGCGTGACAGAGAAAGTTAAGCTGATAGTAAGTAAATGCATTGGGTGAGCTACACTGGCACATCACGCAGATCCCGAATGAAACGTCAAGGAAATTCCGCAGACCCGTCACGGACGGAACGATGAAAAGTTCAAAATTCTGAGCTTGTCGTGTTTTCCGAGATTGCGTGTTGCAGGGTTTTTATAATTTTGCTTGATTTCGCGTATGTTTAGGTATATACTAGACCTAAACATGAATAATTTGTGCTGAGTATCGTGGCGGAAGATGGATGAAGAAGCGTTTGAGCAAATTGTATACAGTGGTTTATCGATTAAAAAATATGCAGTGGTTTATCCATTTTCCTTGCGTGATTTGCTTGACCGGCAGATCCCGGACGTCAAGGAAGTTCTGCAAACACGGAAAACACGCGCGTGATTTCCTTGACAATCACGCATAGTGTAGCCTGGGCTTTACCATTAGCTTTCCAACGGTCTCGATGTAACACTCCCCATTCCGCCGGTCTGTACCAGCCACCCTCCTCTCCGCCCGACAGCTGCCGGCCGATGCGAGGCGACGTCGGGTCCAGTGTGGTGTCAGATGTCCATTCGCATAAACATATTCCACTGTAGCCGGCTTGCGTGCCAGAGTGACTACGTCATCACCCTGCTAGTCCCTCCATCTAGCGAGTTTCACTGCAACTAGTAGTTCCAATATGACCGCGCCAGACAGTTTTGGATGGCGCAAGCTTGACTGCCACGGCTTTGTATGTGGCTGTATGCTACGGTTTTGGATGCGGCGAGTACCATTTTGGATGCGGCGAGTTTGGCTCATGAAGATGTCCCCTACCCGGGCGAATTTTGGATGTTGCAAGCGTTGTTGGCTGCGGTTTTGGATGGTACAAGCATTGAATGCTACAACTTTGAACGCTTTGATAGTTCCCCGCCGCGGCGCTCGTAGTGTGGTGTTGCCACGGCGACAGGCGGAGAGTTTTGGAGGCGACGTGACGGTATGGGGGAGGGGGCTAGGGGGAGCGTGCTCACATATCGCCAACGACCTCCTTTGTCGCGAGTCTCGCGCTCAGACCCACGCGTCAACAGCAAATCAGGCCAAACAGCGATGTGGTGTGTTAAGGATTTGCTGAGCTGATGGGAAAGCCGCAACAATCGGCAAACCACAGCACGACTGAAATACGTTTGCTCATAACAAAAGCCGGGATGGAGTGGCTTTCGGTGCCTTTTGTGTGAACTCTGAAAGCACACATTTCAACCTATAGCAGTCAAGAAACATGCTTGTTTGTATTGACATACATTGATTACCGAGTGGGCGCGAAGCGCCCGTGAGGCTTCTCGTCAACTTACTAGACAAATTTACATTTGATTTGGCCCAACCCGGCCCGACAAGGCCCGACAAGGCCCGACCAGGCCATAAAGACGCTTTTCGGAAGCTAATAACTTTGCAACCATTGCTCCGATTGAGATCGGGGTTTCACCATTGGATAGGACCATCAATTAAATTTGGATTTTGTTATGGTGCGTTCTGGTGGTGCCAATCGGTACAATCATTTTCGGAATTCCGAATTTGTCCGAAGACCGATTCGGGTTTCGGACGGCATATTTCTTTGGACATTTTCGGACATCCAATGCCCAAGGATGGCTTGTCGCGAAACTCACTTAGTTACTTTTTGTATTAAAACAGAAAGTGTGCCACATGTAGTTCATTTTCATAGCAAGCACCTTTTTTGCTTTCGGACAAATTTCGGACAAACAATGATTTTCGGACAGCTTCGGACGGACAGCTGGGACGGATGGTCTTGGACATCGGTCGGACATTGGACAAATATTTTCTGAAATTGGCACCACTAGTGCGTTCTGATAGGGGTGGTACCACAGCGCGTGGCACCCGCAGACGTCGAAATAAACACAAATAACTCTTGATCAAAAATGGCTTTATTTATCTTGGCATTCGTTTTTTATACGCTGAAGCATGCAGCGCTCATGATGTACCCTTTTGGCGATTCGAGAAAGGAGATCATGTACAATTTAATACCACTTAATTTTATGTTGGCATGCATGGAGGCCTGGTAATTTTTATGGGGGACTAAAAGGACTAAAAGGACTATGTGTTACTACCACGTGTGCTCCCGTACTGTTTCATAGTTCAAACCTGTTTTAGCTTTACCAGTGCGCGTCCTCTCGGTCATCGCCCCAAAAAGGCGTTCTACTGGTTAAATAAGTAAGCAAATATGTTTGTGGCTAGCGGATTTTGTTCTCTCTTGTAATTCGTAACCCAGAATTGTATAACCTCCGATGCTCTTTATACAATTTGAATTCACTAAAATTTAAGAATGTCAAGGTTCTCGTGCTGAAAATCAGACTTGTAAACGATTCATGGTGAATCGATTAACGATTCAAGAACACATCGTTTGACGAAGAATCAGAGATGAATCGATTCCTTTTACGCAAACATCAATGTGAATCAAAAATTGAATCATTGCGCTGCGTAGAATCATCAAAGAATCACCAAATGAATCATCGATTCAAACTGATTCTACGGGAAATAAAATCTGAATTTCATATTGTAGGAAGTAGGTACTAACTTCTACCTAGGCAGGCTCTGTTGGTAAATGGTAGTTCATGAAACCCTGCCAACAGAGCATTCATGATGCCTGACTTAGGCAATGATACCTATTACCTGTTTATCTACTGAGATCATAATTGCCAGGGAGAAGTCTGCAGAGGATAACATTAAACACAATCAACAATGGAATGGTACGGTTAGACGGAACAACGAAGATCTCAACCAATCTTATCCAAACTTATTGGAATTGGAAATAACAAACTCACTTGCAAGTTGCATACCTAGGTACTTCACTGTGAAGCTGCTAGGGGCCGGGGGAAGACAAAACACAAGTAGTAAGTCAAAGTACTAACAGTTCTAAGTAGGGATATGTTTGATTAAGCCTATGGCCTTGTTTAAGCCATATTATAACTTAATACGAGCGAGCGCGAAGCGCTCGCTCGTCTTTCCGTGGTATATGGGGAAAATCTGAATATGAACGACCCGGCTCGGCCCGGCACGACCCGTAGCGACGCTTTGAGAAGCTCATATCTCTGAAACTACACGTCCGATTGACAAGTTGACTTCTTTGCTGAGCAGCCCCATCCAACCTACCCTGTTTGAGACTGGTGCCGACTCATGTGGGTGAATACCACTGCGCGTGGCGCGTGCCGCGTGAGGGGTGTTTAAAAGTGTATTATCGCAACAACTCTGCAACGGTTGAGCCGATTGTGTGCAAATTTGGTGTGTGGTTATGGACCCCTCTGCCACCAATTTTCCACAAGTCAGGGGTGGGGTGCCTCTGCACGTGCGCACGTGCACACCCCTATTTTATATCTCAGGAACGGCTGAACCGATTGCGTTATAATTTGGTGTGTGGTTAGGGACCTCTCAGCCGTTGCCTTTCCATAAGTCAGGGGTGGAGTGCCTCTGCACGTGCGCACGGGCACACCTCCCTTCTGTATCTCAGGAACGGCTGAGCCGATTGTTTTCAAATTTGGTGTGCGGTTAGGGACCTTTCAACCGCCAGTTTCCCACAAGTCAGGGATGGGGTGCCACTGCACGTGCCCACGTGCACACCCCTATTCTATATCTCAGGAACGGCTGAGCCGATTGTGTTCAAATTTTATGTTTGGTTAGGGACCCCTCCGCCGCCGCCTATCCACAAGTCATGGGTGGGGTGCCTCTGCATGTGCGCACCTGCGCACCTTTTTTCGTATCTCAGGAACCACTTGCCCGATCGGGTTGAAATGCACGATACATTTATTTCGCGCTCGCTCGTTCATCGCCAACTACGGCGCCTTACTGTGCTCTTTCTCATAAGCGTTTGGTAGTAAAATTATGTAGTATAGTTGTAAGATTGTGTAGTAAAGTTGTAAAATTGTGTTTCATAAAGCAAAAACTACTACTTTATACACTCGAGACTTTACAACTTTACAACTCTACAATGTTACTACAGAAACACTACGGTTGCTTTTTAAAACGCACGCATCTGTTTCATAAAGATCCTCTGATTTACGGAGTAGTAAAAAATGAAGCCAGTTTTACAACGCATTTTCACCCTGCTATTCACCGTTGTAAAATTGTGAACATGATAACCTAAACACTTCCAATGAGACAACATACGAAACAAATTGCGATAAGAGATGATTAAATTGGGAATTAATGGTTTTCTTTTTCACAAATGATCGTTGCCAAGAGGGAAAACGCACCTTTAAAACTCTATTAGTGGCAGGGGGCAAATTTTGCCCATCCCTCGTGTTTGTATCAAATATCTCCGAAATGGCTGGACGTCGTAGGCTTCTGAAATTTTCTGAGTTTTCCTAAAACTAATCTGGACAGTTTGTCTGAAAACTTCATGAACTTTCAAGAATTAAAAAAAAATCGCATACTTTGGTCCTTGAAACGCCTACGAATTTTGAATTTTCAAATGTGACCAAGATGTATCAATTTTGTATTAATTTGATGTCGATCCATATAAGTTTTGTCAAAATCGGTCTATAGAACTAGGAGTTAAAAGGGATTAAAAAAAGTTTTTTTTTTTTTTGCATTTTGACCGCCTGTCGCCATTTTTTTTAGAATGTAGATCAGTTTGAGTGAAGTCAAACCCTGTTTGAATTTTGAAAATCGGACTAGTAGATTTCGAGATCTCCGGGGGGAGGAATCAGCCCCCCTGCCACTAATAAGGGTAGCCAGGAGCCTGTCACTAATACGGTTAACTGGTATAGGCATCAGCAATGCGTGTGACTGTTAGTGTAAGTCATTTGTGCTTCCTACCTGAGATTGACGTTCTATATAATACACGTTATTGATAATTACGTTCACCATCAAACATGTGCCCATTTCTAGCAGTAAGTGCCTCCATTCCTCATCTTTTCACACCTCGCACGAGCCTGCACAGGTACTTATGCTTCAGAGTTCAGTTTTATCATTTATTATTTTAATATTGTTATAACAGTAATAGCTGGATTATCAACACTTCACCGAATTACTCGGATCACGATAAGTGTTTCCCTGAAATTAAGTGGCACATATATGAAGCTTGAAAGTGTGTTTAGTTGGCGGTGTAGGCATGCCACCCCACGGGGTGCTGTTGTACCGTAAGTCTGCTCATGCCGACACATCCACCACCTCCCAGCACCGGTTTCACTGGCATCGGTCTGTTCCGAAACACGCTCCACATTCGACCCTTCGTGTTGTCCGTTGTCCGCAAGTCCGATACCGCCAAGGTGGCTGCTGCCAAGGTACCAACACAACGCACCCATCGTTGCCACTGCTGCATTAGTTTTCACTCGACGCTAGATTTCGGCAAGAGACGGACGCATAGGCTTCGGAGGTAGGGGGGGACGAACATTTTCAGATTTTAACATTACGCCTATGGGCGTTGCATGGCAAGAATCTACTTCAAAATGCCTCCGGCTCCGCCCCTACCCCACAAACTTTTAGAAGGTAGCGACGCCCTTGGATGGACGGCAGTTCACGAATTACAAAAGTTGTCTTGCACTCGGCCTGCTGTGATGTCTCCTCCAGGATGATGGACTTTTCCAGAACCTTGCCTCAGACAAGGTTCTGGAAAAGAACAAGAAATCATGATATTTAATAATACACATACAAGCTTACAATGTGTTATACAGATGGAACCTACCACTTGCTTGAGTACATTTTTACTGTTTTATGGTGAATGATGCCCTTGGTGGTGAAACAAATACAAAATTAATTAAATGAGGCATCAATTTCATAAAGTTATACTTGTTTTGAAACAGTTTCTAAACTTAAATTTTACAGACATGAATTAAATATATTATAGATTATAACCATTTCCTGCAAGTTCTTGATATTCAGTTACAGTGGTTATAATTTAAAATATCTGTAAAAAAAAAAAATACTGTTTATGAACTGTTTAACAAAAAAGTAAACTATTTATGTAATTGATTACTTCATTCCATAAATTTCGCTTTTGTTTCGCCACCTAAAGTATCATTAGCTATAAACAATAAATATTTGCATAGGCAGTGCTATATTCATTGCATTGCCTGAATCTAAATATTGTGTAAGTCTGTACAAGAATGCCCCTGTAAAACGTTCTACTGATAAGCATTCCTATTAAAACATAACTTGGCATCATTCGGAACATGTGTGATACTTGTTCACCAGTTAACACTACCAAACATACCCAACACAAATGTAAAATGATATTCACTACATAAACTAAGAATACCTTCAGACGCTACCGATTACACAAAATAAATAACTTAACATTATTTTCCTGGTATTTATTACAAAATAGCCATATACAAAAAGGAAAATGTGTTTTTATTTTACCATAAAGTATACCTGCAACCCAAACGCAGGTGACCCAGCATCCGCTCATCTATAGGTCTATAACGTTTGGAAGTTGCCAAACTAGTGAAAGGTGAATCACAAGCTGGGTTTTAATTAGCCGATATTACTTACTTTGTATTGACGCTCTGACATCGTCTTCAGGTTTCTAAATTCGGTAGCAATACACTACCACAACGGAACCAACCGCCGAACACACGCAAAGATGGCCATCGGAATGTTTTGTTTACATTACGCAACGGCGAGTTCAGAAGCTCAGCTTTCTTTTCAAACGCAAGGTGGCAGGAGTAGTTTAATTACGGCAAATATCTGCTTGATAAAATCCTGCCGTCTGGTTCTACCAGAAAAATGCTCTTCACGCACATTCTATGCGAGGGAACAGTAATAATACCTCATTTATGTCTTGGAGTGACCCACTCCTAGTTGTTACTAACCTTGACAAAGTTACTAACCTACAACAGTACAATGTACTACGCTTTGTGAAACACGCGACAGTAGTAAGAAGTAAACTTGAAACTACAATTTTACTACAGTAGTAAGGTTGTGCAAATTCTTTATGAGAAAGACCACTGGTATTATGTAATTCCTCAATTGTCGTTTATGCGTCATATTCGAAACATCAAGAATGTTTGTTTAAAGAAAATATTTCACCTAGGAAAATTTTCCCAAACACGATTTGATTAAATTTTGTAATACACTTTCTTTTTATATTGTCAAAAATGGCCTTATATCGCGCCGATTCATGACAGAAGGCCGTAAATTATTATTGTTTATCAAAACTATATGCATACTCTCTGAGTCAGAGTCCTGACGTCACACGAATTAAAAAAAATGGTTCAGCAAGTATATTCGAAAGTAGTCGCGTAAGGATAGACTCGCATTAGAGATGTGCCAACCGGCGGCCGGCGGTTCGCTTGCTAGCACCAGCTGCAAGCTGATTGCCTGAAGGTATATCCTCTGCCCGGGATAGATCCAGCACCACATCCTTTCGCCAGCACCGCATTCCTTCGCCAAAAAATATAATATATTCGGCTGGAGAGTTTTTTCAGTCAAGAAAACTTACAGATAGGTGTTTCCCAACACGGCCTACAAAACTGCTATCTCAGTCTAAAACTAATTTTGAAGGTGAACTATTGCCTTTAACAACATATTACATAGCCCATAGGTAAATATTCTGGACATGCAAAAATAACAAAATAGTTTATATATGCATCCTAAATTATAAATATTCGTAGGTTAGGATTTAGGAACTAGGTCCATGATTTGCAAACATTTGGTTATAACTCGTATTTTTATTGGTTCTGTTTTCGCGGCTATAATGACTCGAAATCGCGCTACATTTGTGTTTTCTAGTGGCCAGCTGTGTTTATATTTATTTTGGGCTTGTTGGCTGTGAATGGTGCCGTGACCCTGAAAAATGTATCTGATGTCGCCAACTGCAACTATACATTATTAATATCGAGGTAGGTCGTAAGGTGGAAGCAGAGACTACATTGGGTAATTGGGTAATTATTGGCACAACGTTGATTGCACTTCGCAGAGCTGCCAGTGGTGGTTTTGGGGTTTCTTTAATTGAAATTTAAATTAAATCCCAATGAGATTTAGTTGCTATTGCTGATTGGGTAGTTAGGTTGCAACACTGCACGCAATGGACCTTATGTCACCTGCTTGCCTTTAGGCTTTAACAAGACCAGTCGGTACCTGAAGCTGTACCTACATAGTGCATTGCCTTTGCTCATGGCGCAGCAGAGGCCAAGCTGTCATTAATTCGGTAAACTATTACGATTATTATCCTCATTATTAATATGCTGAAATAATAAATTGGTATGGGTGCCACATAACCATTGGTAGTTGCAGCTCCCCTCAACCCCAATCATCATCAGTAAGAAATATTGCAATATTTAATCAATAATTGCACGTGAATCAGAATCGGAATCAGAATCGGAATCAGAATCAGAGTTGAATCATTGCACTGAGTCGTGAATCACTGGTGAATCGATTCACTTTACGCTGAATGGTATTGTGAATCATAATCGAATCATTGAGGTTTCACGGGAATCACTGGTAAATCGTTTCATTAAAAATGAATCGTGTACAAGTCTGGACTTATTTTACACGTATAATTCGATAGTAGTAGCCATTTTCACAACCTGACCGCGTGTCATGTTCCTCTGGTGAAGTTCAGGTCAAGGTAGGGTCAGATAAGGCCAAAATTTGAAATTATTTAATATAAATAAAAAAGGCATGTGTCTTGGCCAGTTTTGTCTCAGAAATACAGCGGTGGCATTTATTTGTCAGTATCTGGTCAGAAAAACCCAAAACAACGCAACTTAAAAAAATGACGTCATGAGTTACTCATGCTTAGGGAGCCATAAGTCAGTCAAAAATCAAGTAATTGCTTTGCAATTTGGTGTCAGCATCTTTCGTACTTGTTCTCCAATTTATATTCATGTTTTTTAAATAATATATTCAAATAAATGACTTTATGGAAATTTTCCCGAAAAAAAACATGATGGGGATGGAGAGGCCCTATATTTGGCTTTGTGACGTCACTATGACCTGACCTGGCTTAGGATTGACACCAAAGCTTACCCACATGTGCCCTAGGTATTTATTTGAAGGTAACCGAAGTTTCAAGTGGCTATCCATACGCGTTCCCGTGATATTGTAGCTTGATATATGCGTTCGTGTAGTTTCCTTTCCTACCGCTAGATGGCAGGCCGCCGTGTAATTGCTTGCAAAAGGAGAGATTATCGTTTTTCGCGCAAAAAATGCGCAAAAGTTATCAATGGGATATCTAAAAAGAAGCCCTTGCGGATATCGTCAACTGAAAAGATCCGTGATCTTCCATGATCTATTTTGTAAATTTCTCCACAAAGTTAGCTTCCCTCCGCAACATTGATGTGCAGAACATGTCTTGAATTCATTGATCATACCATATTACCAGGCTTATATATTTATCCCTGGAGATGTTCAACCAGGCTACATGAACTACCTTTACTAGAAATGCCCTCATTTTATTAATTCGTTGAAATTGTAATGCGCAAGGGGCATTGCAAAAGACCGAACAAAAACGTCGTTATATTTAAAGGGAAATAATTACCTTTTCCCACAAAAATGGAGTTAGCATTTGAAATCGCCAGACGAGACCAAAATATATTGTAAATTCACCACATTTTGCATGAAAACTTTCCTACCGAAAGATATTTCAAGTTATAGTTGATAAGCGTTCCACACTTTTAACGATCGGTACTTGCAAGTACTTTTGGTCCTCATCAAACTGCGGTATTTTCCTGTATTGCTTTTTTACGCACTGGAGTGGAGAATATATTGTGCGTTCTGCTTGTTGTGATTATATGCCCGGCGATCTTCTAAAACTAACAGCGATTGGAAAAAGTGGCAATAAAATCGGAAGCTCATCGATGCACCTCGACGGCGACCTATTTAGCGTCGGCGATTTGTTTACAAAGTCATTGTCATGCTTCTCGGCGCACTTAACCATTGTGGCGAGTTGTTCCTGATTAGTTTACCCAAGTCCCGTAGCAGGCTTTGTTAATGACGTCACTGGTGCCATTCTTGTGTAGCATTGCAAAAATATATCTGATTTTGAGTTGATAGCTAATTAAAGACTTATTCAAGTTATTGTTTTTAAGTTTAAATTTTCTTGTTAATCATTATTAAAGTTACTTTATCACTGTATTTCATAGAAGTTGACACTTCAGAAACTTATGACGTAATAATATTGTATCCAATATGCATTTCCCTCGCCTTTTGCTATTGTGGCGCAGTGCCGAGTGCTTTGCGAATACTTGCTTGCCTTGGGTTCAAATAATTTCGCCCTTATTTCATTTGAGTTGGTATAGTTTGCATGTTGTTGTTATTCATGACTTATACTGATAGTCAGTCATGCAGCACGGATGCTTCACGGATTGCTTCACGGATCAGTTTGATCGGAAACGTCACAGAGCCTCCAAAAATGCCGCACTCGATGTAAACAATGGTAGGGAAGGACGAATTTGTCAATGACCTTCATGAATTACACAAGGTACTTGTTTTGTATTTCTTCCAAACTTACAACTTTGAATTTGGGAATAATTTTATTTAATTCTTAAATTTAAATAAAATAATTTTAAAACCATAACGGTAGCCTAATAAATTGTTGCTAACAAAATCAAAAGGTCATTATTTCCCTTCAAAAGAACGAAAAATTCGCGACGCTATCACAAAGAGCAAGAGTAGCTTTTGCAGCTAAAACTATTAAAATGTTTGAGATAACTTTAGGATGTTGGACGCCCAGGCCTAAAAGGTAGCTACGGCTCTTCGGAGTGCAAAAATGGTTTTGCTACTTTTTCCTGAATATTTGTTTTACATTAGAATGTTTTGGTCGTCGAGACAGTGTGGATCAATACAGTGATGCTTGATAATCTTGCCACATTGATAATCGACAGACCGTGCAACAGCCGACAGCCAATGTTTTACTGTGCCGCATTGCACATCTGCTCGGCGGGGTAGTCTAACCTCAAAATTATTTCATTGACGACGAAGGCAGAGCTGCTGTGGACGAAAGCCAGCCAGAGCGCTGCAAAAATAGATCCAGGCTGGCAGTTTTCCAGCGGTTAGAGTGGCTGCTGGGCTTTGCAGTATGTACACAGGTCCAATACTCAGGCTTTGAGACACTGCCATCTCCCGCATGGTCTAGTGGCTAGGATACACGGCTCTCACCCGTGAGGCCCGGGTTCGATTCCCGGTGCGGGAATATGTTATGTTCGAAACACTTCTAAAAGACACGAAACAAACCAGCAACACACAAGCATAACAGGACCTGTATGTTATATGCAATTGTCGCTGAGATTCCTAGAGTAAATTCACCGCTCAATTCTCGCATGTATACAATTACATTAATGCATTGCATATCGCCCGGCCATTTTGGGTATGGAATATGAATAGGTGGTGTTGGTGGTGAATAAGTATGGGACACTTCTAATTCTTGCTACACGATGACGACTTCACTTGCCTGTAAAGTCATTGCCCGTAACTTGTATTGATTTGTGACGGCTGACGCATTGCTTGATAGTATGGAAAACGGGGCAGTGCAATGGCGAAAGGTATGTTGTGCCGGATTACCTTCCTGTTCGACGGGATAGTCTAACCTGGAGGCAATTTCAACGGCAATGAAGGAGGTAAATAAAGGCTGCAGGGGCGGATCCAGAAAATCTTTAAAGGGGGTCATCAATTACAGTGGTACTTATACCCAAGTCTGAAAACTCAAAGGATTTGGTCCACTATATTTTGAGGGTGCCCCTATTTCAGCATTTTTTTTAGTTGACAAAACATTGGCTATAGGTATTTGCAATATCAGTCGTACCATTTCTATCATTTTCTTGAACTAAGAAATAGGCTAGATTTTGCGAAGGGATTTTGCGAAAGCTTGAAGAAAATTTGGCACAAAGGCTGCCCTTAAACTTAACTACAAATGGTGTTTACGCAAAATAGGCACCCATACAACTATTATTGCGCCGCGAAGCGGTGGGAAAAATATTAGGTTTTGAGCGGGCTGGAGAACTAATTTTTGCTATTGGAACCAGGATGCAGGGTCAAAACGAGGAAATATGTTTGGAGCAAAAGGTGGGGTCAAAAGACATGTTGAACACTGATTTTGCATGTAAGGCCAAAGGCTGTCATGCAAAATCAGTGGCCCCACCATGTCCCCCCACTCCCTGCGGCCCCCAGCGTGTACAGTCTATATCAGACCATTATGTACTGGAAAAGAACATTGATTGATTTGCGCCGCGCAGCGGCCCGGATTTTTTTGCTTATTTTGTTGTGGTCTGGATAACTAGACCCTAAAAAATCGAAAGGTTCTATAATCTATATATATATCAGCCCAAGGGCACCAATGCAGCCACTCAATGAGATTCTTCGACCGCAATTCGCCGTTTTCGCCAATTCTTCGACCGGGTTTTCGCCGCAGTGGCACAAAAATGTGATATTTTCGACTTTTTAGTCACAAAATTATAACAGGTTGGGTGCCGTTGCTTACCAGTTTCAAATACGTATCATGTATTTCCAGCCATGAACCACATTATAAAAAAGCCCAAATGGCGGGTCCTATGGGTTCGTTTGCGTTAAAAAAACGATGGTCAACAAATATCGTGACATCGAGGATTTATCAGGACGCACGTATGTAATATGCGCCGTGAAGCGGTGCGTTTTTTTCCCTCTAAATTTCGCACAATTTCGCATAAAATAGGTGGGTTTTCAGCAATTTGATGGGGGCACCAGGGCATATTGGTGACCCGCCTCCCCATCCTCCTGGATTCAAGGGGGCACGGTGCCCGGTGCCCCCCCCCCCCCTGTTCCACTGCCCATGGAAGCGGATCCCGACTCCCAATGGCCTTCAGGGCCTGTCGAGTCCGATACGGTGTTGCCTCTGGTATTGCTTATTGCCGGGGCACGTTGGTGCCCCGGCATAGCCCAAGGGACGGGAGGCATGAAGGGACATTTTTTCAATATCATTTAGCAATTTAATTTAGCATCATTTCGCGAGAAAAAAACTTTCCGGCGACCAATGCTTGTGATTTCATGTCGGCACCAGGCCATTATTTCCCCTCCTGTATTCAAGGAGGCACGGTTCCCCGGTGTCTCCCCTCGTCCCACAGTGCCCGCCTACCGGCACGGTGGTGCCCCTGATACACCGGCGCCGTCGTGAGCCTGGTACGCCGGCGCGGTAGTGGCATTGGTACACCGGCGTGGTGGTGCCCCTGGTACACCGGCGCGGTGGTGCCGCTGGTGCACGGGCACAGTGGTGCCCCTGGTGCCCCGCGCGGTGGTGCCCCTGGTACACCGGCGTGGTGGTGCCCTTGGTTCAAACAACACTGAATGATGTGCACATTTTTTGCTTTACTTTGGATTTTTTGCCGAATTTTTGCTTTGTTTTGAAATTTGTTGCTTTATTTTGGATTTTTTTAATTGTTGCCTTATTTTGTCTTTATATTGTAGTTTTGGTGGTTTCCCGGGGGCGGTGGTGCTCCTGGTGCCCCCGGCGCGGTGGTGCCCCTTCACGGCCCGGGGAGGGGGGGGGGTCATGACCCCCGTGACCCCCCCCCCCCATCCCCCTGGATCTGCCACTGAAAGGCTGTGGGCAAAAGCTTCCAAGAGAGATGTAAGAATATATCTAGAATGGCGCACAGCGGGCAGCGTGGCCACCGAGCGATATAATACGTGCACAGGTCCAATACTGAGGCATTGTGAACCAATCACCTCCCGCATGGTCTAGTGGCTAGGATACACGGCTCTCACCCGTGAGGCCCGGGTTCGATTCCCGGTGCGGGAACACTATTATGTTAGAAACACCCAAAATTTCACGTATTCCGGAACCCGTCATTTGCATGAAATTGCTGCTGTTCTTCGGGGAGGAATTATTCGTCGCTGAAACAAACTTGACTGTGTTACATTACAAATAATTACTCGGTTTTGGGTGCTGAATAAAACGTGATCAATGAGAGTAAGCACTTTCTATTGCTTGCCGCATGCGTATGAGTTCAATTGGCATTGAATATCATTGCCAGTGGCTTTGACTGAATTGTAAGGCATTGTGCCATAATGGAAAACAGTGCAAGAGTAAACAATATGATGTGACGCATACCATTAATGTTCTACAGGATAAGTCATCCTGAAAACTATTTCAAAGTGAACGAAGCAGGGCGAAAGCAACTCAAAGCGCTGCAAAAATAGATCCAGGATGGCAACTGTCCAGCGGGAAACGAAGATGCTGAGCGGTGTAGTATTGTTATGTGCACAGGTCGAATACTCAGGTTTGTGTACCTTTATCTATGTCGCCTTCAGCGAATACTCAACTTTGGAGCTCGAGTCATCTCCGGACGCAGAAAGTACGACCACATCAGTGACGTGCTACGGGAGCTTAAATGGCTCACAGCCGAGAATATGTTTTTGTATCACGGCCTCACACTTCTGAACAAGATCCGGTGTATATCTGAGCCAGAGACACTTGCCCATGGTCTTATCACCAGACACGACATTCACCATCGCTCCACTAGGCAGTCGGATCAGCTTGTGACCCCTCAGATAAGATCTGAGTCAGGAAAGCGCAGGTTTTTATACTCTATCGTGACCAAATTCAACGGCCTGCCAGCAGCCATGCGTGATATGCAGCCCTCACTTTTCAAAGGCGAGGTGCGAAGATGGCTCCTAAGAAGTCAGTTTGGTGACGATGACTGATATGTCTATACATAAATACTGTGACACAATGTGACAGCGTGCGCCTGCTGTGAATGCCTGACTCCAGATTGTTCGCTGCTTATGCTTTTATGACTCGAGGTGCAGAATAGCCGTGTTTCACGGAGCTACCTCATGATGTGTATAAATTATCTCCCGCATGGTCTAGTGGCTAGGATACACGGCTCTCACCCGTGAGGCCCGGGTTCGATTCCCGGTGCGGGAACGAGTTTTGTGTCCTTGTTGATTGTAACACACAGGAACCTTGAAACTTTAAAGGGAGTGTGCCTACTGTTTCGGAATATAAAAAAAATCGCACGGTTAGTAGCTATTGGTTTGGTTGTTGGATACGATTAAATTCACATATGGATCCCCTTTAGTTAAGTTTTCACTTATATTCTTCTTTTTTCGATATCGATAAAACGATCGACACTATCATCAGAGGGCATGTTATGTAAAACGGTGCACCTACGACAATAAAATCACGGTAACATAATGCAAGATAAAGAGACAAGTTTTGCACAGCATGTTCTTGCCACTGAACTATGGGCCACCAGGAAAACCCGGACTTAATTCAAAGGCTGGGCCAGCTTTGCCAAATTTGGTACTATGGGGTAAATTTATATGCTGAGATCGAATATGACCTATGTTTTGTGATTTCACGATGTTAAATGGCGATGTCAAGGTCAAGATCGGTTCACAAATGGTCACTATTAGCAATAGGTCTATGAAAGTCATGCAACACATGTTTTAGGGGTTATTTTCAGACTTGTAAACGATTCATGTTGAATCGATTAACGATTCAAGAATCACATCGTTTGACGAAGAATCACAGATTAATCGATTCCTTTTACACAAACATCAATGTAAATCAAGAATCGAATCATTGCGCTGCGTAGAATCACCAAAGAATCACCAAATGAATCATCGATGCAAACTGACTCTACGGAAAAATCTGAATTTCATATTGTAGGAAGTAGGTACTAACTACTACCTAGGCAGGCTCTGTTGGTAAATGGTAGTTCATGAAAACCTGCCAACAGAGCATTCGTGATGCCTGACTTAGGCAATCATACCTATTACCTGCTTATCTACTGAGATAATAATTGCCTGCAGGAGAGGACTGCAGAGCATAACATTAAACACAATCAACAATGGAATGGTAAGGTCAGACAGAACAACGAAGATCACAACCAATCTTATGCAAAACTTATTGGAATTGGAAATAGCAAACTCACTTGCAAGTTGCATACCTAGGTACTTTACTGTGAAGCTGCTTGGGGCCGGGGAAAGACAAAACACAAGTAGTAAGTCAAAGTACGAACCGTTCTAAGTAGATATTTGTTTGATTAAGCCTAGGGCCTTGTTTAAGCCTTATTCTGACTTCTATTATGTAATTCCTCAAATGTCGTTTATGCGTCATATTCGAAACATCAAGAATGTTTGTTTAAATGAAATAGTTCACCTTGGAAAATTTTCACAAACACGATTTGATTATATTTTTTAATATAATTTGTTCTTATATTGTCACAAATAACATTATATAACGCCGATTCAGGACAGAAGGCCGTAAATTATTATTTGGTATCAAAACTATATGCATATTCTCTGAGTCAGAGTCCTGACGTCACGCGAATTAAACAAATGGTTCAGCCAATCAGATTCGAAAGTAGTTGCGTAAGGATAGACTCGCATTAGAGTTGTGCCAACCGACGGCCGGCGGTTCGCTTGCTAGAACCAGCTGCAAGCTGATTGGCTGATGGTATAGCCTCTACCCGGGCTAGATCCAGCACTACATTCTTTCGCCAGCGCCGCATTTCATCGCCAAAAAATCCATTATATTCGGCTGGAGAGTCTTTTCAGTCAAGAAAACTTGCAGATAGGTGTTTCCCAACACGTGCTACAAAACTGCTATCTCAGTTAAAACTAATGTTGAAGGTGAACTATTTCCTTTAACAACGTATTACATAGCCCATATGTAAATATTCTGGACATACACAAATAGCAAAATAGTTTATATATGCATCCTAAGTTATAAATATTCGTAGGTTAGGATTTAGAAATTAAGTCAATGATTTGCAAAAACTTAGTTATAAATCGTATTTTTATTGGTTCTGTTTTCGTAGCTATAATGACCCGAAATTGCGCTACATTTGTGTTTTTTTAGTGGCCAGCTGTGTTTATATTTATTTTGGGCTTGTTGGCTGCTAATGGTGCCGTGACCCTGACAAATGTGTCTGGTGTCGCCAACTGCAACTATACATTATTAATACCGAGGTAGGTCGTAAGGTGGAAGCAGATACCACATTGGGTAATTATTGGCACAACGTTGATTGCACTTCACAGAACTGCCAGTGGTTGGTTTTTGGGTTTTATAATTGCATTTTCATTTAAATCCCAATGAGATTTAGTTGCTATTGCTGATTGGGTAATTAGGTTACAACACTGCACGCAACGGACCTTATGTCACCTGCTTGCCTTTAGGCTTTAACAAGACCAGTCGGTACCTGAAACTGTACCTGCATAGTGCATTTCCTTTGCATTCCTTTGCATTCAAATGCATTTATTGTTGTTTCTTAATTCACAGACCATCATATGCTAGAAGGGAAGATAAGCCAGATCGTAGTGTGCACCATAGCAACTGCGGAAATGGGCCCGGGAACGATTTTAAAGTGTGTGTGGGGGGGGGGGCGAAACCAATTTGTTGGTTTAGGTCAATATTGAGGTCACCATAGGTCATCAAAGGTCAGATTTTCCAGTTTTAGGACTTCGCTCCAGAAACCCCCGAATATCTCGGGAACTGATAGGTAGGAACAAACAGAAAAAGCAATCGAAAGCTCTGCAACTATTAACTCACACAGTGTCATCAAATTTTATCTCAGTTTAATAGTTAAGGCTCCAAAGTCCATCAAATGTCAAAAGGGCTATTTTTGTCAAAATGTTCGCAAATAACGTTTTACCTAATAAAGATACGGCAATGATTTTGACGCCATCATGTTCGTCTCGTCAACGCACTTCGAATCACATTCATTTGGACCAGTTTAGGTCACCTTAGAAATTTGACCTCAGGTCAAGGTCAATTGGCGACCCAAGTAAGTCATTTTGCATATTGGAAGACGTGTCTCGACGAGACAAACACATTGATGCCAGTTGCACTTCTATATCTGTATTATATCGAGAGTTATTGACACAAAACGTGTTGGTGACCTCAGCTGACCTCGGCTGACCCTGTAGGGGTCACTGAACAAAAATTTAACCTGGATCATCAATAATAGCCTATGATAACATGATCCAGAAGGAAATGGACTGATATCATGCGTATCCACGGAAAACGAAACATTTTAATTTTTCCCATTGACTTATAATGGGAGGTTACGAAATTGACCCGACCGGCGACCTTAGGTCACCGATATACAAAATCTTAGATATTTTAATTGTAGGTACCTATGACCTGATGAAATTCTGTAAGTTTTAAACCGATCGGCCCAAAACTGTGGCTGTGGTACGACCGCAAACATATTTGGAGGTGTGGTGTGGCCTGAGATGACCTGGGGTCAATAATTGCACACAATGTGGGTAATTGATGCCCGAGCAGGTGTGCCAAAAATGGCGGCTGGAATGGCGGCGCTGAGCGCCGTTTTTGAAACGCCAAAAAAAAATGTACCACACCACAAACCACAAACACGATATTTTGATCAGCTCCGCAGTGGGTAACTACTAATCTAAACTATCAAAGTTGGACATTTATAATAGCATAATATGCATATACCTTTTCGGGCTGGCCTACCTTCATCCTTCGTCTGATATTTTCTCGCGTTGGTCCACCACCGCTGCCCCGCACGTCTCAAGTGTTGTATATGAGCCCGGCTCGGAGCCGTGCGGTCCCGTCTGAAGGGTGGCGTAAGCAGTGAACCATTCTCGTATTACGTCTGAAAAGCACGGTGCGGCGCTCGTAGTGTGGTGTTGCCACGGCGACAGGCGGAGAGTTTTGGAGGCGACGTGACGGTATGGGGGAGGGGGCTAGGGGGAGCGTGCTCACATATCGCCAACGACCTCCTTTGTCGCGAGTCTCGCGCTCAGACCCACGCGTCAACAGCAAATCAGGCCAAACAGCGATGTGGTGTGTTAAGGATTTGCTGAGCTCTTGGGAAAGCCGCAACAATCGGCAAACCACAGCACGACTGAAATACGTTTGCTCATAGCAAAAGCCGGAATGGAGTGGTCTTCGGTGCCTTTTGTGTGAACTCTGAATGCACACATTTCAACCTATAGCAGTCAAAAAACATGTTTGTTTGTATTGACATACATTGATTACCGAGTGGGCGCGAAACGCCCGTGACGTTTCTCGTCAACTTACTAGACAAATTTACATTTGACCCGGCCCGACCCGGCCCGACCAGGCCATAAAGACGCTTTTCGGAAGCTACTAACTTTGCAACCACTGCTCCGATTGAGATCGGGTTTTCACCATTGGATAAGACCATCAATTCAATTTTGATTTTGTTATGGTGCGTTCTAGTGGTGCCAATCGGTACAATCATTTTCGGAATTCCGAATTTGTCCGAAAATCGATTCGGTTTTCGGACGGACATAAGCATATTTCTTTGGACATTTTCGGACATCTAATGCCCAAGGATGGCTTGTCGCGAAACTCACTTAGTTGCTTTTTGTATTAAAACAGAAGTGTGCCACAGGAAGTTCATTTTCATAGCAAGCACTTTTTCTGCTTTCGGACAAATTTCAGACAAACAATGATTTTCGGACAGTTTCGTACGCACAGCTGAACATGGTCTTGGACATCAGTCGGACATTGGACAAATATTTTCTTAAATTGGCACCACTAGTGCGTTCTGATAGGGGTGGTACCACAGCGAGTGGCACCCGCAGACGTCGAAATAAACAAAAATAGTATCTATGGCCTTGCAAAAAGCCTTCTTGAGAAAAAAATATCTTGATTTATCTAGGCATTCGTTTTGTATACGCTGAAGCATGCAGCGCTCAGGACGTACTCCCTTTTGGCGATTCTAGAAATCATCTACAATTTAATAAAACTTAATTTTATGTTGGCATGCATGGAGGCCTGGTAATTTGTATGGGGGACTGTAAGGACTAAAAGGACTATGTGTTACTAACACGTGTGCTCCCGTACCGTTTAATATTGCAAACCTGTTTTAGCTTTACCATGCGCGTCCTCTCGGTCATCGCCCCCAAAAAGGCGTTTTACTGGTTCAATAAGTAAGCAAATATGTTTGTGGCTAGCGGATTTTGTTCTCTCTTGTAATTCGTAACCCATATTTGTATAACCTCCGATGCTCTTTATACAATTTGTATTCACTAAAATTTAAGAATGTCAAGGTTTTCGTGCTGAAAATCAGACTTGTAAACGATTCATGGTGAATCGATTAACGATTCAAGAATCACATCATTTGACGAAGAATCACAGCTGAATCGATTCCTTTTACGCAAACATCAATGTGAATCAAGAATTGAATCATTGCGCTGCGTAGAATCACCAAAGAATCACCAAATGAATCATCGATTCAAAATGATTTTACGGAAGAAAACAATCTGAATTTCATATTGTATGGAAGTAGGTACTAACTTACCTAGGCAGGCTCTGTTCGTAAATGGTAGTTCATGAAACCCTGACAACAGAGCATTCGTGATGTCTGACTTAGGCAATCATACCTATTACCTGTTTATCTACTGAGATCATAATTGCCTGGGAGAAGTCTGCAGAGCATAACATTAAACACAATCAACAATGGAATGGTATGGTTAGACGGAACAACGAAGATCTCAACCATTCTTATGGGAAACTTGTTGGAATTGGAAATAGCAAACTCACTTGCAAGTTGCATACCTAGGTACTTCACTGTGAAACTGCTTGGGGCCGGGGGAAAGACAAAACACAAGTAGTAAGTCAAAGTACTAACCGTTTTAAGTAGGGATTTGTTTGATTAAGCCTAGGGCCTTGTTTAAGCTTTATTCTGACTTTATTATGTAATTCCTCAATTGTCGTTTATGCGTCATATTCGAAATATCAAGAATGTTTGTAAAGAATGAGGAAATAGTTCACCTTGGGAAATTTTCCCAAACACAATTTTATTATATTTTGTAATACAATTTCTTTTTATATTGTCAAAAATGGCCTTATATCGCGCCGATTCAGGACATAAGGCTGTAAGTTATTATTGTTTATCAAAACTATATGCATACTCTCTGAGTCAGAGTTCTGACGTCACGAGAATTAAAAAAATGGTTCACAGCAATCAGATTCGAAAGTAGTCGCTATGGATAGACTCGCATTAGAGATGTGCCAACCGGCGGCCGGCGTTGCGCTTGCTAGCACCAGCTGCAAGCTCATTGGCTGATGGTATAGCCTCTGCCCGGGCTAGATCCAGCACCACATCTTTTCGCCAGCACCGCATTCCTTCGCCAAAAAAAAAAAATATTCGGCTGGAGAGTTTTTTCAGTCAAGAAAACTTGCAGATAGGTGTTTCCCAACACGGCCTACAAAACTGCTATCTCAGTTTAAAACTAATGTTGAAGGTGAACTATTTCCTTTAACAACATATTACATAGCCCATAGGTAAATATTCTGGACATACAAAAATAACAAAATAGTTAATATATGTATCCTAAATTATAAATATTCGTAAGTTAGGATTTAGGACTAAGTCCATGATTTGCAAACATTTGGTTCTAACTCGTATTTTATTGGTTCTGTTTTCGCAGCTATAATGACTCGAAATCGCGCTACATTTGCGCTTTTTTAGTGGCCAGCTGTGTTTATATTTATTTTGGGCTTGTTGGCTGTGAATGGTGCCGTGACCCTGAAAATGTGTCTGGTGTCGCCAACTGCAACTATACATTATTAATATCGAGGTAGGTCGTAAGGTGGAAGCAGAGACTACATTGGGTAATTGGGTAATTATTGGCACAACGTTGATTGCACTTCGCAGAGCTCCCAGTGGTTGGTTTTGGGGTTTCTTTAATTTAATTTTAAATTAAATCCCAATGAGATTTAGTTGCTAATGCTGATTGGGTTGTTAGGTTACAACACTGCACGCAATCGACCTTATGTCACCTGCTTGCCTTTAGGCTTTAACAAGACCAGTCGGTACCTGAAGCTGTACCTGCATAGTGCATTGCCTTTGCTCATGGCGCAGCAGAGGCCAAGCTGTCATTAATTCGGTAAAATATTATTATTATTATCTTCATTATTCATATGCTGAAAAAAATAAATTGGTATGGGTGCCACATAACCATGGGTAATTGCAGCTACCCTATGCCCCAATCATCATCAATAAGAAATATCGCAATATTGAATCAATAATTGCACGTGAATCAGAATCGGAATCAGAATCAGAATCAGAATCAGAGTTTAATCATTGCGCTGAGCCGTAAATCACTGGTGAATCGATTTACTTAACGCTGAATGGTAGTGTGAATCAGAATCGAATCATTGAGGTTTCACGGGAATCACTGGTGAATAGATTCATTAAAAAATGAATTGTTTACAAATCTGGACTTATTTTACACGCATAATTCGATAGTAGTAGCCATTTTCACAACCTGACCGCGTGTCATGTCCCTCTGGTGAAGTTCAGGTCAAGGTCAGGTCAGATAAGGTACAAATTTGAAATTAATTAATATAAATAAAAAAGGCATGTTTCTTTGCGAGTTTTGTCTTAGAAATACAGCGGTGGCATTTATTTGTCAGTATCTGATCAGTAAAACCAAAACAACGCAACTTAAAAAAATGACGTCATGAGTAACTCATGCTTAGGGAGCTATAAGTCAGTCAAAAATAAAGTAATTGCTTTGCAATTTGGTTTCAGCATCGTCCGTACTTGGTTCTCCAATATATATATATTCATGTTTTTTTTAAATAATATATTCAAACAGATTATTTTATGGAAATTTTCCCGAAAAAGAAAATGATAGGGATGGGAAGGCCCTATATTTGGCTTTGTGACGTCACTGTGACCTCACCTGGCCTAGGATTGGCACCAAAGCTTACCCACATGTGCCTTAGGTATTTATTTGAAGGTACCCGAAGTTTCAAGTGCCTATCCATACGCGTTCCCGTGATATTGTAGCTTGATTTATGCGTTCGCGTAGTTTCCTTTCCTACCGCTAGATAGAAGGCCATCGTGTAATTGTTTGCAAAATGAGGGATTATCATTTGTCTCGCAAAAATGCGCAAAAGTTATCAATGGGATATCTAAAAGGAAGCCCTTGCGGATATCGTCAACTGAAAAGATCCGTGATCTTCCATGATCTATGTTGTAAATTGCTCCACAAAGTTAGCTTCCCTTCGCAACATTGATGTGCAGAACATGTCTCGAATTCATTGATCATACCATATTACTAGGTTTATATCTTTCTCTCTGGATATGTTCAACCAGGCTACATGAACTACCTTTACTAGAAATGCCTTCATGTTATTAATTCGTTGACATGGAAATGCGCAAGGGGCATTGCAAAATACCGAATAAAAGCGTCGTTATATTTAAAAGAACCAAAAATTCGCAACGTTATCACAAAGAGCAAGAGTAGCTTTTGCAGCTAAAACTATTAAAATGTTTGCGATAACTTTAGGACGCCCAGGCCTAAAAGGTAGCTACGGCTCTTCGGAGTGTTAAAATTGTTTTGCTACTTTTTCCTGAATATTTGTTTTACATTAGAATGTTGTGGTCGTCGACAGTGTGGATCAATACAGTGATGCTTGATAATCGTGCCACATTGATAATCGACAGACCGTGCAACAGCCGACAGCCAATGTTACACTGTGCCCACTGGCGGATCCAGGGGGGGGGGGGCATTTAGGGCGGCCGCCCCCCCCCCCCCCCAAAGCCCAAAGTGGCCTGTTTGCCCCCCTCCCCAAAAGGTTTACTCAAAAAGTGATCGTTAATGACTAAACGATACCTTATTTTTTATCTTTGTGATAAAAGTAATTCTTTGGTGAAAAAATATGGAAGTAATTTGGTAGCAATCGACATAGGCAAAAGAAACATTAGTGGCGCAAGACACAATCCGAAGGCAAGGACATATATAAGCCTTGTCTGAAGCACGGTAAATACAAGGTCATATATAGGAGGTAGAGTCATCCGGCGATTCTGTGTGATCATGACGTCAGAGCGTGACGTCATGTGGATCCATCGGCCTCCTCCGCCATTGCAGTTAATGCTATTTCGGGAGAAATAAATATCCTCTAACTCGGAAGGTAAAAATGTTACGAAAAAGAAAAAGACAGCGTTGAAAAGCTCAAAACAAGGCAAATCGAAATCTTCTAGATCATCTTAGGCTCTATTGGCAATATTGAGGTCACTAGAGATCATCAAAGGTCAGGGCCTTGTTTACGGTCCCCCTGCGGTTTGGCGGTCACCAGCTAAGGCTCTAAGCCCCGCCCCTTCGATGAAATTTTGATTTGACCTAAACCACATGGAATTTGTATGAATCGACGTGTTCTGACGAGGCGAACACAATGACATCAAAATCATTGCGGTATCTATATTTGTCAAAAAGTTATTTGCGAAAAACAGTTTTAAGCGACTGCAGAAGACATGTGCCAGAATTGACTACTGGGGTGACGTCATAAGTAGAAGTGGACACGTTACGGAGATAGGGATGCCACCCCCCTGGGTAAATAGAATACTTCTGAAGGTAAGTTTGGCCATGTGCGTCAAGTTAGCGTCGTATTCGTATTCGTTTTCAGCGTCGAGTTCCGATTTTTCCCAAACTTAGCATATGGGTAGATCTCATCGAGTTATGCACGAATATGCAATCCGTTTTGTCCTAGGACAAATGGTTTGACCTCCAGAGGTCACTGAAATGTCATCGCACGGGGTACCCTCTAATTGTTTCGTTTACCGTCCGATTTAATCGCAAAGGGGCTCAAACGACTCACCGGCACCCCAGCTTGCGTAAGCAAAAAAAAAATCACCTAGAGGTCAAAGGTCCAGGTCACGGGGACGAATACGAGATTTTAAGCTTCGATACCAGCTTGTGTACCCGATAGTTTTACGTTTACCGTCCGATTCACTCACAATGGGCAAAAAGGGACTCGCCGGCACGTTAGCTTGCGTCAAGAAAAACAAAAAGTCATCCAGAGGTCAAAGGTCAAGGTCACGGGAACGAATACGAGATTTTAAGCTTCGGTACCAGATTGTGTACCCTCTAGTTTTTTTCGTTTACCGTCCGATTTGCTCGCAATGGGCAAAAAGGGACTCGCCGGCACTTTAGCTTGCGTCAGGAAAAACAAAAAGTCATCCAGATGTCAAAGGTCAAGGTCACAGGGACGAATACGAGATTCTAAGCTTCGGTACCAGCTTGTGTACCCTCTACTTTTTTTCGTTTACCGTCTGATTTGCTCGCAATAGGCAAAAAGAGACTCGCCGGCACCCCAACTTGCGTCAGGAAAAACAAAACATCACCTAAAGGTCAAGGTCACGGGGACGAATACGAGATTTTAAGCTTCGGTACCAGCTTGTGTACCCTCTAGTTTTTTTTCGAGATTTTAAGCTTCGGTACCGAAGCTTGACATCTCGTATTCGTCCCCGTGACCTTGACCTTTGACCTCTAGGTGATGTTTTGTTTTTCCTGACGCAAGCTAACGTGCCGGCGAGTCCCTTTTTTCCCATTGCGAGCAAATCGGACGGTAAAAGAAAAAAACTAGAGGGTACACACTACACAAGCTGGTACCGAAGCTTAAAATCTCGTATTCGTCCCCCTGACCTTGACCTTTGACCTCTAGGTGATGTTTTGTTTTTCCTGACGCAAGCTAAGGTGCCGGCGAGTCCCTTTTTGCCCATTACCAGCAAATCGGACGGTAAACGAGAAAAAAACTAGAGGGTACACCATGCTGGTACCGAAGCTTAGAATCTCGTATTCGTCCCCGTGACCTTGACCTTTAACCTCTGGATAACTTTTTGTTTTTCCTGACGCAAGCTAACGTGCCGGCGAGTCCCTTTTTGCCCATTGCGAGCAAATCGGACGGTAAACGAAAAAACTAAAGGGTACACAAGCTGGCACCGAAGCTTAAAATCTCGTTTTCGTCCCCGTGACCTTGACCTTTAACCTCTAGGTGATGTTTTGTTTTACCTGACGCAAGCTGGGGTGCTGTCGAGTCCCTTTTTGCCCATTGCAAGCAAATCGGACGGCAAACTAAAAAAAAAACTAAAGGGTACACAAGCTGGTACCGAAGCTTAAAATCTCGTATTCGTCCCCGTGACCTTGACCTTTGACCTCTATGCGATTTTGTGTTTTTCCTGACGTAAGCTAAGGTGCCAGCGAGTCCCTTTTTGCCCATTGCGAGCAAATGGGACGGTAAACGAAAAAACTAGAGGGTACACCATGCTGGTACCGGAGCTTAAAATCTCGTATTCGTCCCCGTGACCTTGACCTTTGACCTCTGGATGACTTTTTGTTTTTTTTCTGACGTAAGCTAACGTGCCGGCGAGTCCCTTTTTGCCCATTGCGAGCAAATCGGACGGTAAACGAAACAACTAAAGGGTACACAAGCTGGCACCGAAGCTTGAAATATCGTATTCGTCCCCGTGACCTTGACCTTTAACCTCTAGGTAATTTTTTGTTTTTCCTGACGCAAGCTGGGGTGCCTGCGAGTCCCTTTTTGCCCATTGCGAGCAAATGGGACGGTAAACGAAAAAACTAGAGGGTACACAAGCTGGTACCGAAGTTAAAATATCGTATTCGTCCCCGTGACCTTGACCTTGGACTTCTAGGTGATGTTTTGTTTTTCTGACGCAAGCTAAGGTGCCGGTGAGTCCATTTTTGCCCATTGCGAGCATATCGGACGGTAAACGAAAAAAATAGAGGGTACACCATGCTGGTACCGAAGCTTAGAATCTCGTATTCGTCCCCGTGACCTTGACCTTTGACCTCTGGATGACTTTTTGTTTTTCCTGACGCAAGCTAACGTGCCGGCGAGTTCTTTTTTGCCCATTGCGAGCAAATCGGATTTTAACTAAAAACCTAGAGGGTACACCATGCTGGTACCGAAGCTTAGAATCTCGTATTCGTCCCCGTGACTTTTACCTTTGACCTCTAGGTGATGTTTTGTTTTACCTGACGCAAGCTGGGGTGCCGTTGAGTCCCTTTTTGCCCATTGCAAGCAAATCGGACGGTAAACTAAAAAACTAGAGGGTACACAAGCTGGTACCGAAGCTTAAAATCTCGTATTCGTCCCCGTGACCTTGACCTTTGACCTCTATGTAATTTTGTGTTTTTCCTGACGCAAGCTAGGGTGCCAGCGAGTCCCTTTTTATATTGCGAGCAGATCGGACGGTAAAGGAAAAAACTAGAGGGTACACAAGCTGGTACCGAAGCTTAGAATCTCGTATTCGTCCCCGTGACCTTGACCTTTGACCTCTAGGTGATTTTTTTGTTATTCCTGACGCAAGGTGGGGTGCCGGCGAGTCCCTTTTTGCCCTTTGCGAGAAAATCGGACGGTAAACAAAAAACTAAAGGGTACACAAGCTGGTACCGAAGCTTAAAATCTCGTATTCGTCACCGTTACCTTGACCTTTGACCTCTAGGTGATGTTTTGTTTTTCCTGACGCAAGCTGGGGTGCCGTCGAGTCCCTTTTTTACCATTGCAAGTCAATCGGACGGTAAACGAAAACAAACTAGAAGGTACACAAGCTGGTACCGAAGTTTAAAATCTCGTATTCGTCCCCGTGACCTTGACCTTTGACCTCTAGGTGATGTTTTGTTTTACCTGACGCAAGCTGGGATGCCGTCGAGTCCCTTTTTGCCCATTGCAAGCAAATGGGATGGTAAACTAAAAAAACTAGAGGGTACACAAACTGGTACCGAAGCTTAAAATCTCGTATTCGTCCCCGTGACCTTGACCTTTGACCTCTAGGTAATTTTGTGTTATTCCTGACGAAAGGTGGGGTGCCGGCCATTCCCTTTTTCTCCATTGCGAGCAAATCGGACGGTAAACGAAAAAACTAGATGGTACACAAGCTGGTACCGAAGATTAAAATCTCGTATTCGTCCCCGTGACCTTGACCTTGGACCTCTAGGTGATTTTTTGTTTTTCCTGACGCAAGCTGGGATGCCGACGAGTCCCTTTTTGCCCATTGCAAGCAAATCGGACGGTAAACCAAAAACTAGAGGGTACACAAGCTGGTACCGAAGCTTAAAATATCGTATTCGTCCCCGTGACCTTGACCTTTGACCTCTATGTGATTTTTGTCCGAACCCGCGGGGGGGGGGGGGGGGGAGGGCAGAATCTTCCCCTCCCTAATTTTCTCAATAACCTGAAAACTATGATAGATATCAACGTGAAACTTGCAGTACCTTATCCTGCATCAAGTCTAAGTCTTCTCACCAACTCTAAATGAAATTGATGTAGTATTTTGGGAGATAATGACGTTTTATTGACGTCATGTCATGCCATTTTTGGTGGAAAAACGATAAATGTTTGGCAAATCGAAGAAATCAGAGTTTTCAAGCAAATTGCAAATCAAACACGCGGAAAGAAGGGAAAAGACATTTTCTTCAAAATGGCTCTCGGATTTCCTTTTTTTGTCAACCCCAATTTTGTTTTGTTGTGAATTTGAAAAGTGAATTTCTTATGCTCGAATACCAAAATAAGGTAACCGGCCCAAATCCGCGGAGAAAAAAAAATGGGGGTACCTTTTTGCCACAAAAAGTTGCCCCCCCCCCCCCCCCCCAAACCGACGGCTGGATCCGCCAGTGACTGTGCCGCATTGCACTTCTGCTCGGCGGGGTAGTCTAACCTCGAAATTATTTCATTGACGACGAAGGCAGAGCTGCTGTGGACGAAAGCCAGCCAAAGCGCTGCAAAAATAGATCCAGGCTGGCAGTTTTCCAGCGGGTAGAGTGGCTGCTGGGCTTTGCTTTATGTACACAGGTCCAATACTCAGGCTTTGGGACTCTGGCAGCTCCTGCATGGTCTAGTGGCTAGGATACACGGCTCTCACCCGTGAGGCCCGGGTTCGATTCCCGGTGCGGGAATATGTTATGTTCGAAACACTTCTGAAGGACACGCAACAAACCAGCAACACACAAGCATAGCAGGACCTGTATGTTATATGCAATTGGCGCTGTGATTCCTAGAGTAAATTCACCCCTCAATTCTCGCATGTATAAAATTACATTAATGCATTGCATATCGCCCGGCCATTTTGGGTATGGAATATGAATAGGTGGTGTTGGTGGTGAATAAGTATGGGACACTTCTTCTAATTCTTGCTACACGATGACGACTTCACTTGCCTTTAAAGTCATTGCCCGTAGCTTTTATTGATTTTTGACGGCTGACGCATTGCTTGATAGCATAGAAAACGGAGCAGTCCAATGGCGAATGGTATGTTGTGTCGCACTACCTTCCTGTTCGACGGGATATTCTAGCCTGGAGGCGATTTCAACGGAAATAAAGGAGGTAATTCAAGGCTGTGGGCAAAAGCTTCCAAGAGAGATGTAAGAATAGACCCAGGATGGCGCACAGCGGGCAGCGTGGCCACCGAACAATATAATACGTGCACAGGTCCAATACTGAGGCATTGTGAACCAATCACCTCCCGCATGGTCTAGTGGCTAGGATACACGGCTCTCACCCGTGAGGCCCGGGTTCGATTCCCGGTGCGGGAACACTATTATGTTTGGAACACCCAAAAGTTCACGTATACCGGAACCCGCCATTTGCATGACATTGCTGCTGTTCTTCGAGGAGGAATTATTCGTCGCTGAAACAAACTTGACTGTGTTAAGCCCAGGCTCCACTATGCGTGATAGTACGCAAAGTACTCACGGTTTTTGCAAGTTTGCGTCTTTTGCGTAGTCTAAAAATGTTCAGCTGATAGAAAATGCATTGACTGAGCTACACTGGAACAGTACGCAAAGTACGCATGAAATATCAAGCAAACTTGCAAAAGACGCAGCACGGAAGTACGCAACTCTGCAAAAGACGCAAGTGTGCAAGTACGCAAGTACGCAAAAAAAGTTCAGTTTTTAACTTTTTTCCAGTTTTTGCAAGATTACGTAGTCTGAGACAGTTGACGGCGCATCGCCGGCAATCTGTATTGTCAATAACTCTTGCTATAATATAGATAGAGACGTGCGAATGGCACCAATGTGTTTGTCTCGTCCAGATGCATCGCCCCAAATGCAACATGACATACCTGTGTCACCAAATGACATTGACCTGAGGTCAAATTTTGAAGTTGACTTAACCAGGACACCATTAATATTTTTCAAAGCGCATTGACGAGACAAACACGACGGTGTCAAAATTATTGCTCTATGTTAAACCGATACAAAGTTATTCACGATTTTGTGTTAAAGAAAATGTCATCGTAACCTCTGGAGCCTAAACTATTGAGTATTGACCCACGTGAAATCCCTGACTACTTTTAAGCCTGAGTACTCAAGCACTGATGCGTATTCATCAAAAGGATCAGTCTCATTACCATTTCAACACTATACTACGCAAATCCCGGACGGTGTCAAAAAAACGGTACGCAAAAGACGCAAACTTGCAAAAACCGTGCGTGCTTTCCACGCATAGTGGAGCCTGGGCTTAACATTACAAACCAGTAGGACGCCGAATTTGGCGATGAACGAGCGAGCGCGAAGAAAATGTATGGTGAATTTCAACTCCACCGGGCAAGTAGTTTTTTAGATACAAAAAGGGTGCACACTTGCGCACGTGCAGAAGTACCCCATCCCTGACTTGTGAGAAAGCGGCGGCTGAGGGGTCCCTAACCACACACCAAATTTGAACACAATCGGCTCAGCCGTTCCTGAGATATAGAATAGGGGTGAGCACGTGTGCACGTGCAGAGGCACCCCGCCACTAACTTGTGGGAAAGTGGCCGCTGAGGGTCCCTAACCACACCAAATTTGAACACAATCGGCTCAGCCGTTGCGGAGTTATTGCGAGGGAACACCTTTCAACACCCCTCACAAGGCACGCGCCACGCGCAGTGATAGTCACCCACGTGAGTCGGCATTGGTCTCAAACAGGGTAGGTTGGATGGGGCTGCTCAGCACAAAAGCCCACTTGTCAATGGGACGTGGGGTTGCAGAGATATTAGCTTCTCAAAAGCGTCGCCAATGGCCGGGTCGGGCCGGGTCGGGTCGGGTCGGGTCGGGTCGGGTCGGGTCGGGCCGCTCATATTCAGATTTGTCCCATATACCACAGAAAGACGAGCGAGCGCTTCGCGCTCACTCGTAATAATTTCTGGTTTTTGGGTGCTGAATAAAACGTGATGAATGAGAGTAAGCACTTTCTATTGCTTTCCACATGCGTATGAGTTTGATTGGCATTGAATATCATTACCAGTGGTTTGGTTGAATTTTAAGGCATTGTGCCATAATGGAAAACAGTGCCAGAGTAAACAATATGCTGTAACGCATACCATAACCCTCGCCCGGGTAGGGGGTGGATGCCACCCCTCGTTTTTTTTTTCTGGAATAACTCGCATAGTTTTTAACCGATTGCGATCAAACTTCCAGTACCCTACTTTTGGCAAATTTGACACATAATCATAAAGTGACATAATCATAAAGTGACAGTTGTGGTTTCCACTGAGACTGTGACCTCGATTGACCTTTTCAGAGGTCAACTGAGGTCATTGACCTCCGATGACCTCAGATGACTTTTTGGGCTTCTGGCGGTTTCTAGGACAATTTGTGACGCTGATTTCAAATTTGGGATCCATTTTAGATAAATATATGTTCCACCGGGGTCATACGCATCCACAGGTCAACCGAGGTCACTGACCTCAGATGACCTGACATGACCTTTTTGGAATTTGGCAGTTTTTGGACATTTTGTGACGCTGATTGCGGCACCTATTAAGCATTATGATATGCTCATTCACGATTCTAGCTCGATAAAATTCAATTCTTTCAACGCTCGTCTTTGAATCAAAACTCTAGCTCAATTAGGGGCGAAACGCTAGGGGGAAGCTCGTGCCCCCCCCCCCCCCCCCCCCCTCCCTACCCGAACACGTAGCGATTTTTCCCTACCCTGGCGAGAGTTAATGTTCGACAGGATAAGCCACCCTCAAAACGATTTCAAAGTGAACGAAGCAGGACGAAAGCAACTCAAAGCGCTGCAAAAATAGATCCAGGATGGCAACTATCCAGCGGGAAACGAAGATGTTGAGCGGTGTAGTATTGTTATGTGCACAGGTCGAATACTCAGGTTTGTGTACCCTTCGTCTCCCGCATGGTCTAGTGGCATACACGGCTCTCACCCGTGAGGCCCGGGTTCGATTCCCGGTGCGGGAACACGTTTTGTGTCCTTGTTGATTGTAACGCATAGGAACCTTTAAACTTTAAAGGGAGTGTGCCTACTGTTTCGGAATGTCAAAAAAAAATTGCACGGTTAGTAGCTATTGGTTTGGTTGTTGGATATGATAAAATGCACATCTGGATCTCCTTTAGTTAAGTTTTCACTTATATTCTTCTTGCTTTTTTCGATATCGATAAAACGATCGACACTATAATCAGAGGGAATGTTATGTAAAACGGTGCTACTACGACAATAAAATTACGGTCACATCATGCAAGATAAAGAGACAAGTTTTGCACAGCATGTTCTTGCCACTGATTCACACACCAGGAAAAACCGTACTTAACTCAACGGCTTGGCCAGCTTTGCCAAATTTGTTACTATGGGGTAAATTGATATGCTGAGATCGAATATGACTTCTGTTTTGTGATTTGACGATGTTAAATGGCAATGTCAAGGTCATGGTCGGGTCACAAAAGCTCACTATTAGCAATAGGTCTATGAAAGTCATGCGACACATGTTTTAAGGGTTATTTTCAGACTTGTAAACGATTCATGTTGAATCAATTAGCGATTCAAGAATCACATCGTTTGACGAAGAATCACAGATTAATCGATTCCTTTTACGCAAACAGCAATGCCAATCAAGAATGGAATAATTGCGCTGCGTAGAATCACAAAAGAATCACCGAATGAATAATCGATTCAAACTGATTCTACGGAAAAAAAATATGAATTTAATATTGTAGGAAGTAGGTACTAACTACTACCTAGGCAGGATCTGTTGGTAAATGGTAGTTCATGAAACCCTGCCAACAGAGCAACATTCATGATGCCTGACTTAGGCAATCATACCTATTACCTGCTTATCTACTGATATAATAATTACCTGCAGGAGAAGACTGCATAGCATAACATTAAACACAATCAACAATGGAATGGTAAGGTCAGACAGAACAACGAAGATCTCAACCAAACGTATGCAAAACTTATTGGAATTGGAAATAGCAAACTCACTTGCAAGTTGCATACCTAGGTACTTCACTGTGAAGCTGCTAGGGGCCGGGGGAAGACAAAACACAAGTAGTAAGTCAAAGTACTAACCGTTCTAACTAGGGATTTGTTTGATTAAGCCTAGGGCCTTGTTTAATCCTTATTCTGACTTATATTATGTAATTCCTCAATTGTCGTTTATGCGTCATATTCGAAACATCAAGAATGTTTGTTTAAAGGAAATAGTTCACCTTGGGAAATTTTCCCAAACACGATTTGATTATATTTTTTAGTATAATTTGTTTGTATATTGTCACAAATGGCCTTATATCGCGCCGATTCAGGACAGAAGCCCGTAAATTATTATTGTTTATCAATACTATATGCTCTGAGTCAGAGTCCTGACGCTAATTAAAAAAAATGGTTCAGCAAATCAGATTCGAAAGTAACTACTACTTTCGAATCTGATTGGCTGAACCATTAAAAAAAACATGGGGTAAGGATAGACTCGCATTAGAGATGTGCCAACTGGTGGCCGGCGGTTCGCTTGCTAGCACCAGCTGCAAGCTGATTGGCTGATGGTATAACCTCTGCCCGGGCTAGATCCAGCACCACATTCTTTCGCCAGCGCCACATTCCTTCGCCAAAAATAAATTATACTCGGCTGGAGAGTCTTTTCAGTCAAGAAAACTTGCAGATAGGGGTTTCCCAACACGGGCTACAAAACTGCTATCTCAGTTAAAACTAAGGTTGAAGGTGCACTATTTCCTTTAACAACGTATTACATAGCACATATGTAAATATTCTGGACATACAAAAATAACAAAACAGTTTATATATGCATCCTAAATTATAAATATTTGTAGGTTAGGATTTAGGAACTAAGTCAATGATTTGCAAACCTTTGGTTATAACTCGTATTTGTATTGGTTCTGCTTTCGCGCCTATAATGAATGACTCGAAATCGCGCTGCATTTGTGTTTTTTTAGGGGCGAGCTGTGTTTATATTTATTTTGGGCTTGTTGGCTGTGAATGGTGCCGTGACCCTGAAAATGTGTCTGGTGTCGCCAACTGCAACTATACATTATTAATACCGAGGTAGGTCGTAAGGTGGAAGCAGATACCACATTGGGTAATTATTGGCACAACGTTGATTGCACTTTACAGAACTGCCAGTGGTTGGTTTTGGGGTTTTATAATTGCATTTGCAATTAAATCCCAATGACATTTAGTTGCTATTGCTGATTGGGTAATTAGGTTACAACACTGCACGCAATGGACCTTATGTCACCTGCTTGCCTTTAGGCTTTAACAAGAACAGTCGGTACCTGAAGCTGTACCTGCATAGTGCATTGCCTTTGCTCGTGGCGCAGAGGCATTAATGTCATTAATTCGGTAGTGTCATTAATTCGGTAAACTATTACGATTATTATCTTCATTATTCATATGCTGAAATACGAAATTGGAATGGGTGCCACATAACCATGGGTAGTTGCAGCTCCCCTGTGCCCCAATCATCATCAATAAGAAATATTGCAATATTTAATCAATAATTGCTCTAGAATCAGAATCAGAATCAGAATCAGAATCAGAATCAGAATCAGAATCAGAATCAGAATCAGAGTTGAATCATTGCACTGAGCCGTAAATCACTGGTGAATCGATTCACTTTACGCTGAATGGTAGTGTGGATCAGAATCGAATCATTGAGGTTACACGAGAATCACTGGTGAATCGATTCATTAAAAAATGAATCGTTTACAAGTCTGGACTTATTTTACACGTATAATTCGATAGTAGTAGCCATTTTCACAACCTGACCGGGTGTCATGTCCCTCTAGTGAAGTTCAGGTCAAGGTCAGGTCAGATAAGGTCAAAATTTGGAATTAATTAATATAAAAAGCATGTTTCTTGGCCAGTTTTGTCTTAGAAATACAGCGGTGGCATTTATTTGTCAGTATCTGGTCAGTAAAATCCAAACAACGCAACTTATAAAATGACGTTATGAGTTACTTATGCTTAGGGAGTCATAAGCAGGGACGTGGGAACCGTGGGGCAATGGGGGCAACTCGCCCCCGCAACTTTCGAGCTGGGGGGGGGATGCCCACAACTTTTTACACGTTCACTCGACTCTGTATAAGAACAAGGCTCTGTATAAGAACAATCCGCCCCGGTAGCTCAGTGGGAGAGTGCTGGACTTCTGACCTATCCCGGTAGTGGCAGCCCGGGTTCGAGTCGCTTAGGCGCTCGCTATTTGCTCCTGGCTGGGATGGCCTGCGGCAGGTGGCAGCGGTCGCACTCGAGGTCAGGTGACGTCAGTGAGCGGGGCGGACCGTGTCCAGGTATGTCGGGCACGTACAACTTTCGTCTCTAAATTCTGCCGGCCAACAGGAATTGCGCGATCGGGTGGTGAGGTCAGGACCTGCGCAACAAGCTCTGCTTAGCGTAGGTCCTGACCGGAAATCCATCAACACAAAACCTTCGGACTAAAAATAAAAACAAACATTGAGTTTCAACGGCGGCGCGCAGCTCCGCGTAATTTGGCACAGCTGTTGGGGGCATCAATTACCAACACGGTGTGATATGCTTTCCTCGGGTCATCTCAGGTCAGGTTACCAGGTCAAGTAAGGTGACTCCACCTCCAAATAGTTTGAGGTCGTGCCATAGACAAAGTGATTGTGACCAAACGTTTTGAAACTCACATGATATCATCAGGTGATCGATGATTCATTTGGTGATTCTTTGGTGATTCTACGCAGCGCAATGATTCGATTCTTGATTTACATTGATGTTTGTGTAAAAGGAATCGATTAATCTGTGATTCTTCGTCAAACGATGTGATTCTTGAATCGTTAATCGATTCAACATGAATCGTTTACAAGTCTGAAAATAACCCCTAAAACATGTGTCGCATGACTTTCGTAGACCTATTGCTAATAGTGACCTTTTGTGACCCGACCTTGTCCTTGACATTGCCATTTAACATCGTCAAATCACAAAACAGAGGTCATATTCGATCTCAGCATATCAATTTACCTCATAGTACCAAATTTGACAAAGCTGGCCCAGCTGTTGAATTAAGTCCGGTTTTTCCTGGTGTCTGGCCCATAGTTCAGTGGCAAGAACATGCTGTGCAAAACTTGTCTCTTTATCTTGCATGATGTGACCGTAATTTTATTGTCGTATGTGCACCGTTTTACATAACATTCCCTCTGATTATAGTGTCGATCGTTTTATCGATATCGAAACAAGCAAAAAGAATATAAGTGCAAATTTAACTAAATGGGCTCCAGATGTGAATTTTATCGTATCCAACAACCAAACCAATAGCTACTAACCGTGCGATTTTTTTGACAATCCGAAACAGTAGGCACACTCCCTTTAAACTTTAAAGGGACATTGCCACCTCGCAGGCCAAGATGGAGTTTTTGGTGTGTATCGGTCGATTAAGCGTGTCCGATTTCACCTCCAAATTTGGTTCCCGAAACTCCCCTCATTAGATAAAAAAATGCATTTGCACCATTCATGCATTCGCAAAATTGGAGTCACCACATCACTATTTATAATCACTTCTTCGTGGACTGTTATTTTCTTTTGAATGTTGCAAACTCAACATCGCCATTCCGTCAGTGCACTTTAAAATTAAAAAGCGTATGCAGTTAATTATATTTTCAACAACCTTAGCCCCTTCCATAATACAACAGCAAGAATTGCTATGGCTCGACTTTGGGACCGTAGGAGTTATGTGACCTATACCTTATAACACAGATATACTTTTCAAGGTCAGGTCTCGGCGAACTCGTACGCTTCGGCTTTGGGCGGGCGCCAATACCACAGCAAAACTTGATGAGAGTGGCCATCATGAATCTAGTACAGAGCACAGCTGGGACCAACGTTTTGGAGTCAGAAATAAATACAAAATGCTTTGCCGATACACTGCTTTAGGTGCTGCAGGAGAAAGTTTGAGCTTGAGCATACATGATCGTTGATCCCCACCATTCATTCATTTAAGTTGCTTTTTAGAAATCCACCGGAGGTGGCAGTATCCCTTTAAATGTTCCTGTGTGTCACAATCAACAAGGACACAAAACGTGTTCCCGCACCGGGAATCGAACCCGGGCCTCACAGGTGAGAGCCGTGTATCCTAGCCACTAGACCATGCGGGAGGTGGTTGGTTCACAATGCCTCAGTATTGGACCTGTGCACGTATTATATCGCTCGGTGGCCACGCTGCCCGCTGTGCGCCATCCTGGATCTATTCTTACATCTCTCTTGGAAGCTTTTGCCCCCAGCCTTTATTTACCTCCTTCATTTCCGTTGAAATCGCCTCCAGGCTAGACTATCCCGTCGAACAGGAAGGTAATGCGGCACAACATGCCATTCGCCATCGCTCTGTTCCATTTTCGATACTTTCAAGCAATGCGTTATCCGTCACACATCAATACAAGCTACGGGCAATGACTTTAAAGGCAAGTGAAGTCGTCATCGTGTAGCAAGAATTAGAAGACGTGTTCCATACTTATTCACCACCAACACCTATCCATATTCCATACCCAAAATGGCCGGGCGATATGCAATGCACCAACACCACCAACACCTATCCACAGGGGCGTGGGAACTATTTTGAAGTTGGGGGGGGGGGGCGAACTTTTTGGCAATCCTATGGCAAAAATGAAGACTGAAGAGAAGCAACGTGTGCCACTCTTTTCCGTACCCAATGCTGCTTTTTGCCAATAGTATGTCATGTATTTAAGGAAATGAGTAACAATATCATATAAGTAAATGGGTCGCCTAACAAGCAAAAAAAATATATAGAATAGCTGGTAAACATGAAGAAGATGTGACACTGGTACTAGGGTCACACAAAGTCGGAGAAGCGGAACTGGAGAAGCGGAACGAACAACGTGCCTGAATCCAGAACCGGCGGGCTTGACTTACTCCCGAACCTGAGGTAGCTGGTTAGGTGATGTCCGGGCTCGCACCAAGTTGACCAATGCAAAATCATGCACTTAGCATACATTTGGTACGAGTACCATACTTGGCTTCAACCGAGTTATGCTATGCTGTGTTTTACAGTGCAATTAAATGCAATTAAAGAAACCCAAAACCAACCACTGGCAGCAGGGACGTGGGAACCGTGGGGGCAGTGGGGGCAACTCGCCCCCACAACTTTGGAGCTGGGGGGGGGGGGGCGACGCCCCACAACTTTTTACACGTTCACTCGATAAGAACAAGGGCATTGTCACTGGAGTTTCAACGGCGGCGCGCAGCTCCGCGAAATTTGGCACAGCTATTGGGGCATCAATTACCAACACGGTGTGATTTGCTTTTCTCAGATCATCTCAGGTCAGGTTACCAGGTGACCTCCCCGTTATAAGTCAATGGGAAAAATTAAAAACGCGTATAAATCCATAGGGAATGGCTAAATTTGACCAATTCTCACCAGATCCACCCTCTGGCGGATCCAGAACGGTGGCTGGGGCGGGGGGCACGGGTGGTTTTGGGGCCAAATCCCAAATTTTTCACACAATTCTGAAAACTCATCGGATTTCGCTTGCTTATAAGTGCTGTGCTGATAGCTGATTTTAAACAAACTTGCCTTAGTAAAAGCTGCTTAGATTTTCTTACATATCAGAAAATGTGTCAATTTTGCGCCGATTTCAGGCGGATTTCAGGTCAGCTCATGTGACCGCTCAGGTCATGTACGAGTGTATGATTCAGAAATCAGAACAATGGAACAAAACACCATTGTATTCGACTTGTCGAGACAAATCAATTGATGTAAGAGTTGACCTTGACCTGACCTTGTCCTGACCACAGGTCAGGTCAAATTTGTGGATATGACCTAACTAAGTCACCCAATATATCATTCGATGTGTCTTGATGAGAAAACACAATGGTGAAATATGCTTTCCATTATCGTGCTTCTGTCAAAAGTTATTCCTTAAAACCAATTCGGCATTTTTTGTTTAGAATGTTTCAAATTCAGTGGCTTCTGATGACTTAACTATTAACATTAGATCAATTCTGATGAACCTTAGTTAGAGCAAATTAAATTACCTTTCGAACACTTCTTTCCGCGCGTCGCTAGCTCTTTTATTATTGAGATATACATATCGATAATAAAAGAGCTAGCGACTCGCGGAAAAAAGTGTTAGCCGAAATTTAGCCGAAATTTAATATAATATATAATACAAAATAGCCGAAATTTGACCTCTGGTGACCTCAATATGGACTTGACCTAAAAATTACCTAAGTACTTTCGATAGAGATTGTCTCGAGCTAGCACTGCCTTCCGCTTGTCGCTACATTGCGTGTTTTTTAGATCTTAGGGGGAGGGGCGGAAATCAACCCCTTGGCAGTTCGTGGCTGGCGAGAACCCCCGGCAGTGTGTGTGTGTGTGTGTGTGTGTGTGTGTGTGTGTGTGTGTGTGTGTGTGTGTGTATGTGTATGTATATGTGTGTGTGTGTGTGTGTGTGTGTGTGTGTGTGTGTGTGTGTGTGTGTGTAGTGTGTGTTGTGTGTGCGTGCGTGCGTGCGTGCGTGCGTGCGTGCGTGCGTGCGTGCGTGCGTGCGTGCGTGCGTGCGTGCGTGCGTGCGTGCGTGCGTGCGTGCGTGCGTGCGTGCGTGCGTGCGTGCGTGCGTGCGTGCGTGCGTGCGTGCGTGCGTGCGTGCGTGCGTGCGTGCGTGCGTGCGTGCGTGCGTGCGTGCGTGCGTGCGTGCGTGCGTGCGTGCGTGTGTGTGTGTGTGTGTGTGTGTGTGTGTGTGTGTGTGTGTGTGTTGTGTGTGTGTTGTGTGTGTGTGTGTGTGTGTGTGTGTGTGTGTGTGTGTGTGTATGTGTGTGTGTGTGTGTGTGTGTGTGTGTGTGTGTGTGTGTGTGTGTGTGTGTGTGTGTGTGTGTGTGTGTGTGTGTGTGTGTGTGTGTGCATGTGTGTGTGTGTGTGTGTGTGTGTGTGTGTGTGTGTGTGTGTGTGTGTGTGTGTGTGTGTGTGTGTGTGTGTGTGTGTGTGTGTGTGTGTGTGTGTGTGTGTGTGTGTGTGTGTGTGTGTGTGTGTGTGTGTGTTAATGGACCTTGGTTCGACAACAGTTAACTAACAAGCAAAATAACTAACTAACCAACTAACTAACTTAGATACCAGTAAGGCGTCGTAGTAGGTGATGAACGAGCGAGCGCGAAGGAAATGCATGGGGAATTTCAACTCGACCGGGCAAGTAGTTTCTGAGATACAAAAAAGGGTACGCACATGCGCACGGGCAGAGGCACCCACCTTTGACTTGTGGGAAAGTGGGGGCTGAGAGTTCACTAACCATACACCAAATTTGAACACAATCGGCTCAGCCGTTCCTGAGATATAGAATAGGGGTGTGCTCGTGCGCACGTGCAGTCACCCCACCCCTGAGTTGTGTGAACGTGGCGGCTGAGGAGTCCCTAACCACACACGGAATTTTCACATAATCTGCCCAGCCGTTGCGGAGTAATGGCGAGAAAGCACTTTTCAACACCCCTCACGCGGCACGCGCCACGCGCAGTGGTAGTTACCCACATGAGTCGGCACTGGTCTCAAACAGGGTAGGGTAGATGGGGCTGCTCATCAAAGAAGTCCGCTTGTCAATGGGACGTGCGGTTGCAGAGATATAAGCTTCTCAAAAGCGTCGCCACGGGTCGGGTCGGGTCGGGTCGGGTCGGGTCGGGTCGGGCCGGGCCGAGCCGCTCATAATCAGATTTGTCCCATACACCACGGAAGGACGAGCGAGCGGGAAGCGCTCGCTCGTAATAACTTAAGTAGATAAACTTCTTTCTGAAAAATACGTGTGTTCTAATGTATTGGTTTACCAGCATTTGCTTTAGTACGACCGTATACATTTCTATGAATTTATCGGTATATATAACGATAAATTCATAGAAATGTACCCGAAACATTGACCATAACACCGTAAAACACAGCATAGCATAACTCGGTTGAAGTATGGTATGATACTCGCACCAAATGTATGCTAAAGGCATGATTTTTCCATGGTCAACTTGGTGCGAGCCCGGCACATCACCTAACTAGCTACCTCAGGTTCGGGAGTCAGTCAAGCCCGCCGGTCCTGGATTCAGGTAAGAAGAAAGCTCCAGTTCCGCTTCTCCGACTTTTGTAATCCTAGCACCAGTGTGACTCCTTCTTCATGTTTAGCAGCTATTCTCTAGCTTTTTTCTTGTTAGGCGACCCATTTCTTTATATGATATTGATACCCATTTCCTTAAATATATGACATACTATTGGCAATAAGCAGCATTGGGTGTGGAAAAGAGGAGTACATGGTATTTTTTGTATTTTGTTTTGTATTTGTACATGCCGTCCACTCTTTCGTACATTGCATGATGTTATAAAACGATGCACTAATGGCTATTCCGTGCCCGTCGAGATGTTATAGGAGATGATCAGGTGATGTAGGAAAAGGATGGCGCAGTGCGGCGCGTCAGCCATTTAGGCGCCGCGCACAGCGAGCTGCATTGGGGAGGGGAAAGGATATAAAGTGGGAGTAAAAAGTGCTGTGCAACAATATAAGGTATATACGTAAAACAATACAAACTCGATGGAGATGCAAGTGGTATTTCGCTTCGTTCGTCGTTATTCGTTGGTTGTTTATTTCCAGCTTCGGAATGTGGCGCAATGTTAATACAAATTGTTATTTGTACTTCGGCATTGCTCTTGCCTCTTACAGCGTCATCGTCAGCGATCTTGATCTTGATCAGCTTTGAACCGTTATTTTGTTCGTGCTTTCCGGTACGATGTTTGCATCGAAAGATTTCTTCTTTCAGAAGTTCTTGTGAAAATCGCGTGATTTTTGCCTCGTGACTTGTAAACGGTGCTTCTCTTAAGTCTTAATTTTTGCCGTAGTATTGCCAAAAAGTTCGCCCCACAAATTCAAAGTAGTTCCCACGCCCCTGGCCATAAGTCAGTCAAAAATGAAGTAATTGCTTTACAATTTGGTTTCAGTATCGTCCGTACTTGGTTCTCCAATATATATTCATGTTTTTTTTAATAATATATTCAAACAAGCGATTTTATGGAAATTTTCCCGAAAAAAACATGATGGGGATGGGGAGCATGGGTGTCGCCACCACTATGGACAGTACGGACAGTGTCCGTACAAGTTGGCGAACCTCCAAGAACTTGTACGGACTGTCCGTACAAGTTTGCGGAACCATTTGAAGGTGCAGAATTACGAGATATCGATACCTGGAATGTTTATATTCTAATTATCTTCAGGTGGTCTATTTGTGTCGAATCGTGCCGAATTATCCCTATTCATTGAATGTATTGCTTAACAGAAAAAAAAACATCTTATTGTCCCCTCCCCAACCTGAACGAAAAAAAAAAGAAGAAATGTTAACGTTTTTCGTCTGGAGTTCGGAATAGGAGTATGTGCGAAAATGGCAAGTGGCATTGACATTTTGCCCTTGTCATTGCTAAAACGTTTAGCCGTTTAGTGAGCAGTGCTTGATGTGAAAGCGGATACTGAAAGTTTGGGGACGATATTGGCGGTAGTATACAAGATATTGCGAAATACGCGAGGGAGCAAAACAAAATACTCTCGTGTTGGTCACCAGTCCAGTAACATAAATTGTCAGGCCGTAATTTTACTGAACTGTATTTGGCTTCCTCCTGGCGCTCACAACACTGATGCACGCGCGTTTTATTTTACGTTGATCCAACCACAACATGACAAATTTGCGTCCAAACAGCGTCCCAGGGCAAAGAATCCAAAAATGCATGTTTTCCTCCATTTTGTTTGCTACTTGTATCAGCCCAGCACAGGCCTAGCCCGCGCCGTGCTGGAAGGTGGGCGTTTGGATGTGCTTCCTGACATTTTAAGACATGCAAGGAACAAACGGGAGAGCTAGAGAGCTCCTTCAAGTCGACAAGAGCTCCTTCAAGAGCTTCGTCATGCTCTGCACGTCAAGGTTTCATAGATGATAGAAAGCAAAGCCATTAGATGGTTTGGTTGGTTGCACGGCTGCTTCAAAGCTAAGCGCTCCCGGTGCTAGCTAAATATGTGTGACTGATACCACAGTGTTTATCTCGTCGAAATGCGTCTCCCCATATGGAACATGTTACATGACCAACCTGGGCCACCAAATGACCAACCCTATGAGGTCATATTTTGAACTTGACCCGATCCGGTCACCATAAGTACGGTTCGGATCGTATTGACGAGGCAAATTCGATGACGTTACAATTATGTCCCTGTCTTTATTAGGTACAAAGTTATGCAGTATACACGAACAACTTTTGGGAAGAAAATGCCAACATGACCTTTGGTTACCTCTGGAGCCTAAACTATGGATTATTCAACTTGTATACAATTTGAGGACACCTAAGCGATAACATTTTTCAAGAGCTTTCGATTACGTTGCTCCGTTTGTTCCAAGCTATCATAGTTCCTGAGATATTTGGGGTGTTTCTGGAGCGACGTCCTAAACTTGGCAATTTGACCTTCGATGATATCTGGTGACCTCAATATTGACGCGAGCGAAAATGTCGCCAGCGTAGAAACAAAGAGGTTGGTAGGCCATGGCCGCCCCAGTTTCAGCGTTTTTGTTTTCTTCTAAAAATATTTGACTAAATTATCCAGATATACCCCTGCAAAAGATCACGTCCTACCCCTGCCCCCTGCTCCGGGCGGATCTAGCCGTGTTTTGTTTTGCTTGGGGGGGGGGCAAATCCATCGACGTATTCCCACGAGAAGTGGTTGAGCGGGAGGGGGGAGTAGAGCGCGTCGGCAACCCGTCGGCAACTGTACGTCCGGCCGTGGTGTGTCCGTACAAGTTTTGAAACCGTGGCGACGCCACTGATGAGGAGGCCCTATATTTGGCTTTGTGACGTCACTGTGACCTGACCTGGCCTCGGATTGACACCAAAGTTTACCCACATGTGCCCTAGGTATTTATTTGAAGGTACCCGAAGTTTCAAGTTGCTATGCATACGCGTTCCCGTGCTATTGTAGCTTGATATATGCGTTCGCGTAGTTTCCTTTCCTACCGCTAGATGGAAAATGAGGGATTATCGTTTGTCTCGCAAAAATGCGCAAAAGTTATCAATGGGATATCTAAAAGGAAGCCCTTGCGGATATCGTCAACTGAAAAGATCCGTGATCTTCCATGATCTATTTTGTAAATTGCTCCACAAAGTTAGCTTCCCTCCGCAACATTGATGTGCAGAACATGTCTCGAATTCATTGATCATACCATATTACTAGGATTATATATTTATATCTGGAGATGTTCAACCAGGCTACATGAACTGTACTTTTACTAAAAGTGACCTATTTTTTACAATTGAACTCATACTGTTTTGGAATGTAAAAAAAAAACGGTAAGTAGCTATTGGTTTGATTGTTGTATATGATGAAATTCGCATCTGGAGCCCGTTTAGTTGTATTTTCACTTATATTGTTTTTTTGCTTATTTTTTTGTTTCGATATGTATACAACGATCGCCACTATGGTGATGTTATGTAAAACGGCGCACGTAAGACAATATAATTACGGTCCCATCATGCAAGATAGAAAGACAAGTTTTGCACAACACGTTCTTGCCACTGTGAAATTTATTATGTGCAAGTTTCGTAGCTCTAAATTGATATCTTCTTCAAAAAATGGCCATCGGCCATCATCGAAACGGCCATCATCGAAAAACATGATGGCCGTCCAGTTTCTGTTCGGTTGCTGTCTACCCGATAATTTTTGCTCCCAGCAAGTTTCTGGAGTCTTTGGAATATCTCAGCAACTAGGGCGAATCTGGAGAAACGAAGTCATGAGTCAATTCAGAAAATTATGTTCTATAGACCAGTGTCCACAACCCCAAATAAGCGATGTGAGTAGGCACACTCCCTTTAAAGGGAGTGTCCCTACTGTTTCGGAATGTCAAAAAAAAATCGCACGGTTATTAGCTATTGCTTTGGATGTTGGATACGATCAAATTCACATCTGGAGCCCCTTTAGTTAAATTTTCACTTAAATTCTTTTTGCTTTTTTTCGATATCGATAGAACGATCGACACTATAATCAGAGGGAATGCTATGTAAAACGGTGCACCTACGACAATAAAATTACGGTCACATCATGCAAGATAAAGAGACAAGTTTTGCACAGCATGTTCTTGCCACTGAATCAGACACCAGGAAAAACCGGACTTAATTCAACGGCTGGGACAGCTTTGCCAAATTTGGTACTATGAGGTAAATTGATATGCTGAGATCGAATATGACCTCTGTTTTGTGATTTGACGATGTTAAATGGCGATGTCAAGGTCAAGGTCGGGTCATAAAAGGTCACTATTAGCAATAGGCCTATGAAAGTCATGCGACACATGTTTTAGGGGTTATTTTCAGACTTGTAAACGATTCATGTTGAATCGATTAACGATTCAAGAATCACATCGTTTGACGAAGAATCACAGATTAATCGATTCCTTTTACGCAAACATCAATGTGAATCAAGAATGGAATAATTGCGCTGCGTAGAATCACCAAAGAATCACCAAATGAATCATCGATTCAAACTGATTCTACGGGAAAAAAAATGAATTTCATATTGTAGGAAGTAGGTACTAACTACTACCTAGGCAGGCTCTGTTGGTAAATGGTAATTCATGAAACCCTGCCAACAGAGCAGCATTCATGATGCCTGACTTAGGCAATCATACCTATTACCTGCTTATCTACTGAGATCATAAATGCCTGGGAGAAGACTGAAAAGCATAACATTAAACACAATCAACAATGGAATGGTAAGGTCAGACAGAACAACGAAGATCTCAACCAATCTTATGCAAAACTGATTGGAATTGGAAATAGCAAACTCACTTGCAAGTTGCATACCTTATAGGTACTTCACTGCGATGCTGCTTGGGTCCGGGGGAAGACAAAACACAAGTAGGAAGTCAAAGTACTAACCGTTCTAACTAGGGATTTGTTTGATTAGGCCTAGGATTTAAGCCTTATTCTTACTTCTATTATGTAATTCCTCAATTGTCGCTTATGCGTCATATTCGAAATATCAAGAATGTTTGTTTAAAGGAAGTAGTTCACCTTGGAAAATTTTCCCCAACACGATTTGATTATATTGTTTAATATAATTTGTTTTTATATTGTCACAAATGGCATTATATCGCACCGATTCAGGACAGAAGGCCGAAAATTATTATTGTTTATCAAAACTATATGCATATTCTCTCAGTCAGAGTCCTGACGTCACGCTAATTTAAAAAATGGCTCAGCCAATCAGATTCGAAAGTAACGACTACTTTCGAATCTGATTGGCTGAACCATTAAAAAAAAGCACGGGGTAAGGATAGACTCGCATTAGAGATGTGCCAACCGGCGGCCGGTGGTTCGCTTGCTAGCAGCAGCTGCAAGCTGATTGGCTGATGGTATAGCCTCTAAAAAAACTCTCAACATGAAAATGGGCAGTGCAATGGCGAATGGTATGTTGTGCCGCATTACCTTCCTGTTCGACGGGATAGTCTAGCCTGGAGGCGATTTCAACAGAAATGAAGGAGGTAAATCAAGGCTGTGGGCAAAAGCTTCCAAGAGAGATGTAAGAATAGATCCAGGATGGCGCACAGCGGGCAGCGTGGCCACCGAGCGATATAATACGTGCACAGGTCCAATGCTGAGGCATTGACACGATATTGGACGGATAGAGGCGAAACGATGTCTGTGCAAGCCACTGAACTGTGATGTGTATTGTACGTGTACCTGAAATTGTGCCCTTTTTGTAACAGAAATGACGTCATCTTTTAAAAGCCATGTCCATCGTGGATGAGATGCGAAATACATCAATCAATCAATCAATTGCTAACCAACCACCTCCCGCATGGTCTAGTGGCTAGGATACACGGCTCTCACCCGTGAGGCCCGGGTTCGATTCCCGGTGCGGGAACACTGTTTATTATGTTTGGAACACCCAAAAGTTAACGTATACCAGAACCCGTCATTTGCATGAAATTGCTGCTGTTCTTCTGGGAGGAATTATTCGTCGCTGAACAAACTTGACTGTGTTACATTACAAATAATTACTCGCGTTTGGGTTCTGAATAAAACGTGTTGAATGAGAGTAAGCACTTTATATTGCTTTCCACATGCGTATGAGTTCAATTGGCATTGAATATCATTACCAGTGATTTGATGGTATTGTAAGGCATTGTGCCATAATGGAAAACAGTGCAAGAGTAAACAATATGCTGTGACGCATACCATTAATGCTCGACAGGATAAGCCACCCTGAAAACAATTTCAAAGTGAACGAAGCAGGGCGAAAGCAACTCAAGGCGCTCCAAAATAGATACAGGATGGCAACTGCCCAGCGAAGAACGAAGATGCTGAGCGGTGTAGTATTATTATGTGCACAGCTCGAATACTCAGGTTTGCATACCCTTCATCTCCCGCATGGTCTAGTGGCTAGGATACACGGCTCTCACCCGTGAGGCCCGGGTTCGATTCCCGGTGCGGGAACATATTTTGTGTCCTTGTTGATTGTAACGCACAGGAACCTTTAAACTTTAAAGGGAGTGTGCTTGCTATTTCGGAATGTAAAAAAAATCGCACGGTTAGTAGCTATTGGTTTGGTTGTTGGATACGATCAAATTCACATCTGGAGCCCCTTTAGTTAAATTTTAACTTATATTCTTTTTGCTTTTTTTTCTCAATATCGATAAAACGATCGACACTATAATCAGAGGGAATGTTATGTAAAACGGTGCACCTACGACAATAAAATTACGGTCACATCATGCAAGATAAAGAGACAAGTTTTGCACCGCATGTTCTTGCCACTGAACTATGGGCCAGACAGACACCAGGAAAACCCGGACTTAATTCAACGACTGGGCCAGCTTTGCCAAATTTGGTACTATGGAGTAAATTGATATGCAGAGATCGATTATGACCTCTGTTTTGTGATTTGACGATGTTAAATGGCGATGTCAAGGTCAAGGTCGGTTCACAAAAGGTCACTATTAGCAATAGGTCTATGAAAGTCATGCGACACATGTTTTAGGGGTTATTTTCAGATTTGTAAACGATTCATGTTGAATCGATTAACGATTCAAGAATCACATCGTTTGACGAAGAATCACAGATTAATCGATTCCTTTTACACGAACATCAATGTGAATCAAGAATCGAAGCATTGCGCTTCGTAGAATCACCAAAGAATCACCAAATGAATCATCGATTCAAACTGATTCTACGGAAAAAATCTTAATTTCATATTGTAGGAAGTAGGTACTAACTACTACCTAGGCAGGCTCTGTTGGTAAATGGTAGTTCATGAAACCCTGCCAACAGAGCATTCGTGATGTCTGACTTAGGCAATCATACCTATTACCTGCTTATCTACTGAGATAATAATTGCCTGCAAGAGAAGACTGCCGAGCATAACATTAAACACAATCAACAATGGAATGGTAAGGTCAGACAGAACAACGAAGATGTCAACCAATCTTATCCAAACTGATTGGAATTGGAAATAGCAAACTCACTTGCAAGTTGCATACCTAGGTACTTCACTGTGAAGCTGCTTGGGGCCGGGGAAAGACAAAACACAAGTGGTAAGTCAAAGTACTAACCGTTCGAAGTAGGGATTTGTTTGATTAAGCCTAGGGCCTTGTTTAAGCCTTATTCTGACTTATATTATGTAATTCTTCATTTGTCGTTTATGCGTTATATTCGAAACATCAAGAAGGTTTGTTTAAAGGAAATAGTTCACCTTGGAAAATTTTCCCAAACACGATTTGATTATATTTGTTAATAAAATTTGTTTTTATATTGTCACAAATGGCCTTATATCGCGCCGATTCATGACAGAAGGCCGTAAATTATTATTGTTTATCAAAACTATATGCATATTCTCTGAGTCAGAGTCCTGACGTCACGCGAATTAAAAAAAATGGATCAGCCAATCAGATTCGAAAGTAGTTGCGTAAGGATAGACTCGCATTAGAGATGTGCCAACCGACGGCCGGTGGTTCGCTTGCTAGCACCAGCTGCAAGCTGATTGGCTGATGGTATAGCCTCTGCCCGGGCTAGATCCAGCACCACATTCTTTCGCCAGCGCCGCATTCCTTCGCCAAAAAAAAATCAATTATATTCGGCTGGAGAGTCTTTTCAGTCAAGAAAACTTGCAGATAGGTGTTTCCCAACACGGGCTACAAAACTGCTATCTCAGTTAAAACTAATGTTGAAGGTGAACTATTTCCTTTAACAACGTATTACATAGCCCATAGGTAAATATTCTGGAGATACACAAATAACAAAATAGTTTACATGTGCATCCTAAATTATAATTATTCGTAGGTTAGGATTTAGGAACTAAGTCAATGATTTGCAAACATTTGGTTATAACTCTTATTTGTATTGGTTCTGCTTTCGTGCCTATAATGACTTGAAATCGCGCTTCATTTGTGCTTTTTTAGTGGCAAACTGTGTTTATATTTATTTTGGGCTTGTTGGCTGTGAATGGTGCCGTAACCCTGAAAAATGTGTCTGGTGTCGCCAACTGCAACTATACATTATTAATATCGAGGTAGGTCGTAAGGTGGCAGCAGAGATCACATTGGGTAATTATTGGAACAACGTTGATTGCACTTTACAGAACTGCCAGTGGTTGGTTTTGGGGTTTTATAATTGCATTTTAAATTAAATCCCAATGAGATTTAGTTGCTGTTGCTGATTGGGTTGTTAGGTTACAACACTGCACGCAATCGACCTTATGTCACCTGCTTGCCTTTAGGCTTTAACAAGACCAGTCGGTACCTGAAGCTGTACCTGCATAGTGCATTGCCTTTGCTCATGGCGCAGCAGAGGCCAAGCTGTCATTCATTCGGTAAACTATTACGATTATTATCTTCATTATTCATATGCTGAAATAAGAAATTGGTATGTGTGCCACATAGCCATGGGTAGTTGCAGCTCCCACAAACCCAAATCATCATCAATAAGAAATATTGCATTATTTAATCAATAATTACACGTGAATCAGAATCGGAATCAGAATCAGAATCAGAATCAGAGTTGAATCATTGCGCTGAAACGTGAATCACTGGTGAATCGATTCACTTTACCCTGAATGGTAGTGTGAATCAGAATCTTTTATTTTATTTTGAATGCGCAAGAGGCATTGTAAAAGACCGAATAAAAGCGTCGTTATATTTAAAAGAACGAAAATTTCGCAACGCTATCACAAAGAGCCAAGGGCGGATCCAGGAGGGCGAACGGGGCCATGCCCCCTCCCCCCACCACCACCACCACCACCAAGCCTGTTTAAGGGGGGGGCAAAATATGCTTTGTCCCCCCTCCCTAGACGTGAAGTCTAACACATGCTATGTATGCATTTGTAGAACGGTACTGGGCATCCCAAAATTGCAGCAGTCAAAATCCAGCTAGCCACAGTCAAAAACTGTAAAAAATCGCGCCGCTTCGCGGCATGACACAAGTTTTTGCAACTGCATATACAAATTTGGAAATATAATTCCATTTAGTTTCTTGCAGAGGCGGTATTTGCTGGCGGTAATTGCTTGGCGGTAATTGCTGGCCCCAGGGCCAAATCTCTTTATAACATATTAACTTTAAAGCGGGCTACACGTTTAGCTAGTCTGCTCTGTTCCGAAAAAGGCAACGCGAACGCAAAGACGCGGACCTCGACAACCGGAAGCTGTTCCAGCGGTGTCCAACTTGCTGGGCCGAAGAGCTAATAGTGGGGACCAGGCCAGGACTATCTCCCCAAGCCCTCTCCCCCAGGCTCCTTCAGATCCACAGGGACCATTTATGCGCGGAAATGTCGGTCTGCCTCTTGCTACTTTTAAACAATTTGCACCGTTACCAGTTGTGTGTTACAGTCCGGTATATAGGTATGTATACAGACTACAGTTATTATTATCATATGTACTATTGAGCACAGACTGCCACCGGTCATCGTGATTTACTATCCGAGGCTAATGTATATGAAAAACTGCCTTCATTTCAACATTTTTATCATACCGAGATGTGCAACCAGGAAAAGGTGTTCCTGAGGCTTGGCTCCACTCACGGTCTGGTTCCAATATTAAAATTGCTCTTTCCACGACCTAAAATTAAAATGTGCACGCCGCTTCTCGGCGTCACATCAGTGGCCATCGTCATAACGAAGCCGTCGTCATCGTCTTCGTTTCGTCGTAACACGGAATTAAATGAATAACATTTTTAGCTTCTTATCCTCTACAAGGCTAAGAAGCTAAAAATGCCTATGTTTCTGGGTTTTATCAGGCAAACCCGAACAAAATGCACGCCGCTTCGTGGCGCTAAATAACAGTACCTACTATAACATGCAAATCCACATTAACAATGCTGTAAAGACTTAAATACACGCATAACAAATTGGGGTACATTTTTTTCGGCATTTCAGCCGACCCCTCCACTCAAAAAAATATCGGCGACGCCCCTGGGTAAAGCTGACAATTGACATAGTTTTGCTCAGTGTAAGGCAATGTCGGAACAATACAAACCGCAAGTTGACATCTTTCCTTTTTTCGATATCCCAAAAGGTCAAAAACCTTAAAAAAAATAATAGAAATCGTGTGGTTGCAAAATAAAGTGGCCCAAATCTGGGAAGAAATTCGAAATTGGGGGTAGGTAAGGTCTGCTAAAAAACGGTTTACCCCCCCCCCCCCCCCCCCCCACAAAAAAAACGGCCGGCTGGATCCGCCGTTGCAAAGAGCAAGAGTAGCTTTTGCTGCTAAAACTATTAAAATGTGTGAGATAACTTAAAGATGTTGGACGCCCAGGCCTAAAAGGTAGCACGGCTCTTCAGAGTGTTAAAATGGTTTTGCTACTTTTTCCTGAATATTTGTTTTACATTAGAATGTTGTGGTCGTCGACACAGTGTGGATCAATACAGTGATGCTTGATAATCGTGCCACATTGATAATCGACAGACCGTGCAACAGCCGACAGCCAATGTTACACTGTGCCGCATTGCACTTCTGCTCGGCGGGGTAGTCTAACCTCGAAATTATTTCATTGACGACGAAGGCAGAGCTGCTGTGGACGAAAGCCAGCCAGAGCGCTGCAAAAATAGATCCAGGCTGGCAGTTTTCCAGCGGGTAGAGTGACTGCTGGGCTTTGCAGTATGTACACAGTTCTAAGACTCAGGCTTTGCGAAACTGGCAGCTCCCGCATGGTCTAGTGGCTAGGATACACGGCTCTCACCCGTGAGGCCCGGGTTCGATTCCCGGTGCGGGAATATGTTATGTTCGAAACACTTCTAAAAGACACGAAACAAACCAGAAGCACATAAGCATAACAGGACCTGTAAGTTATATGCAATTGGCGCTGAGATTCCTAGAGTAAATTCACCGCTCAATTCTCGCATGGTCAGGGTGTCCGGAAAAAAACATACTCTGGATTTTAGCTCGTGCCTCAATATGTACGTGCCAATTTTTTTGAAACTTTTCATGATTATAGCTTGGAACGTGGCAAAACCGATGAATACAGAAAAAAAGTCCTTTGAGGTGTTTTTTTATATTGAAAGGGCGTTTTGTGTGGAAGCCTACATTCCAGGGTGTGTTCCAGGGTGTCCGGAAACAGATACTGTGATTTTCCGTAATAATTTCGGCTATAAACAAACAATATTTTTATTTTTTTTAAAAATCGAGTATCGTTATATTCACCAGATCATGGCAAAACAGATAATGCATGACATGTGTACAGAGACTCCCTCTGTCAGCCACAGCTCGCAGTGCAGCCTCCTACAGAAGATGCTCGATGTGCGCACACTTCCGGCGTATCAGCTGAGGCAGTCGCACAGTCTGCAGATGGGCGACAGCTTTGTCGATCATCGCTGAGTGCATGCGGTCGATTTCTGCGATGATGGCGCGCTTCAGGTCTTCTGTTGTTCTGGACTTTTCTTCGTAAACACGGTCCTTGACCTTTGTAAACACAGTCTCTCCACAGAAAGAAATCCAATGGACAAATCCAATGTCTGGGGAATAGGGTGCCCACACCACCTCCGCCTTGATGCTGACGGAGGCAGTGTCTGTACAAATGTCATGGCTTATCTGTTTTGCTATGAACTGGTGAATAGAACGATACTCGAATTTGTAATATTGTATGTTTATAACCGAAATTATTACGGAAAATCACAGTATCTGTTTCCGGACACCCTTGAACACACCCTGGAATGTAGGCTTCCACACAAAATGCCTTTGCAATATTAAAACACATCTCAAATGACTTATTTTTGTGTTCATCGGTTTTGCCACGTTCCCAGCTATAGTCATGACAAGTTTTAAAAAATTGGCACGTGCATATTGAAGCACGAGCTAAAATCCAGATTATGTTTTTTTCCGGACACCCTGTATAAAATTACACTACTGCATTGCATATCGCCCGGCCATTTTGGGTATGGAATATGGATAGGTGTTGGTGGTGAATAAGTATGGAACACTTCTAATTCTTGCTACACGATGACGACTTCACTTGCCTTTAAAGTCATTGCCCGTAGCTTTTATTGATTTGTGACGGCTGACGCATTGCTTGATAGTATAGAAAACGGAGCAGTCCAATGGCGAATAGTATGTTGTGCCGCATTACCTTCCTGTTCGACGGGATAGTCTAGCATGGAGGCGATTTCAACGGAAATGAAGGAGGTAAATAAAGGCTGTGGGCAAAAGCTTCCAAGAGAGATGTAAGAATAGATCCAGATGGCACACAGCGGGCAGCGAGGCCACCGAGCGATATAATAGCCGTTTTCACGAAGGATTTTGCATTTGGGGCGTTTGAGGCGTTTGGGGCGATTGGGGCGATTGGGGCGATTGGGGCGTTTTGGGTAAATGGGTCTATAACTCGTAAGAACACGGATTTCCCGGTTATTTTTTTCATATCAATCGCAACTTTATGAATTAATGCATTTTTCTGGAAATTCCATTTTAATGATAACACCATAGTTTACTTAAAATTCACAATTTCATCTTAAACTAGCTCTGGTGATGGCTGTGGCTCAGATGGCTGTGGCAGTTTGGGGCGTTTGGTGAGACTCCATCTTGCTCGAATCCCGGATGTGCGGGGATCGGGAAATGGTCATATTTTGCAACGACATAGTTTTCAGGAATAATAGTTTATTTCAATGAAACCTAGATGAATTAGTCCATTCATATTTTCAGTCATATTCCTTCCTGATAGCAAGGATTAATGATAATTAGCGATTTCGTTTTGATCATTTGTTGTAAGATGACGAGAATGCTGGCTCCGGCTCTGCGCTGGCTCCGCGCAGGCGCCGCCGCCCGGTAACCATGGCGACCACGTGACTCCGGCGCCAGCCTGCCCGTCACCATGCGACAAGCCAGCCGGTCGCTTGACGTCACGTTGCGCATGTGCAGAGCCGTGGTCTGCGCCCAGCCATGTCGTCCGTTCGATCTAGAGCAGCCATTTTTTAGTTTTCAGTACTAGTGGCTGCAGAAAGCCCGCATTTTTCATAGGTTTATAAGTGCTTTTTCTGAGGTTCTTTCAGCTTTTTTATGAGATTCATCAATTCATCAATTGATCAAATCAAGGGCATTTGGTGTGATTTGTTGCTTAAATAAATGAGTAAGGATTGTTCCAGTTTTCAGAAACCAACGAAGTTACCGCTCTAAATTGGACGATCTCAACGAGACGGAGCGACGATGAATTAAGGCCTGTCTATGCTTTTGACATTTGATTGCATTTGTCATCATAATATTATATTTCTTTGTCATTAATATCTTCAATTTTGCCCTAACTAAGTGTCAATTGCGTATTTTATTTAACCAGAGCTGATTATCTAGTATACTTGTTAGCCTCTTCTTAGGCGTTTTCGGTATATTTTGTAGAAGGAACTAACGCAACCCAAAATTGCCAGATTTGCTCAAGAATTTGAATATTTAAAGCAAACTAACGGGAAATATTGAATTGTAAGAGCATATACTTATACATTAATTCATAAAATTGCGATTGATACCAAAAAATCACCGGGCAAATCCGTGTTCTTCCGAGCTATAGATCCATTTACCCCAAACGCCCCAATCGCCCCAAGCGCCCCAAACGCCCCAAACGCTCCAAACGCCCCAAACGCCCCAATCGCCCGAAACGCAAAATCCTTCGTGAAAACGGATAATACGTGCACAGGTCCAATACGGAGGCATTGTGAACCAACCACCTCCCGCATGGTCTAGTGGCTAGGATACACGGCTCTCACCCGTGAGGCCCGGGTTCGATTCCCGGTGCGGGAACACTATTATGTTTGGAACACCCAAAAGTTCACGTATACCAGAACCCGTCATTTGCATGAAATTGCTGCTGTTCTTCTGGGAGGAATTATTCGTCGCTGAAACAAACTTGACTGTGTTACATTACAAATAATTACTCGTGTTTGGGTTCTGAATAAAACGTGTTGAATGAGAGTAAGCACTTTATATTGCTTTCCACATGCGTATGAGTTCAATTGGCATTGAATATCATTACCAGTGATTTGATGGTATTGTAAGGTATTGTGCCATAATGGAAAACAGTGCAAGAGTAAACAATATGCTGTGACGCATACCATTAATGTTCGACAGGATAAGCCACCATTAAAAATATTTCAAAGTGAACGAAGCAGGGCGAAAGCAACTCAAGGCGCTCCAAAATAGATACAGGATGGCAACTGCCCAGCGAAGAACGAAGATGCTGAGCGGTGTAGTATTATTATGTGCACAGGTCGAATACTCAGGTTTGCGTACCCCTCATCTCCCGCATGGTCTAGTGGCTAGGATACACGGCTCTCACCCGTGAGGCCCGGGTTCGATTCCCGGTGCGGGAACATGTTTTGTGTCCTTGTTGATTGTAACGCATAGGAACCTTTAAACTTTAAAGGGAGTGTGCTTGCTATTTCGGAATGTAAAAAAAATCGCACGGTTAGTAGCTATTGGTTTGGTTGCTGGATACGATCAAATTCACATCTGGAGCCCCTTTAGTTAAATTTTAACTTATATTATTTTTGCTTTTCTTTCTCAATATCGATAAAACGATCGACACTATAGTCAGAGGGAATGTTATGTAAAACGGTGCACCTACGACAATAAAATTAAGGTCACATCATGCAAGATAAAGAGACAAGTTTTGCACATCATGTTCTTGCCACTGAACTATGGGACAGACACCAGGAAAACCCGGACTTAATTCAACGACTGGGCCAGCTTTGCCAAATTTGGTACTATGGAGTAAATTGATATGCAGAGATCGATTATGACCTCTGTTTTGTGATTTGACGATGTTAAATGGCGATGTCAAGGTCAAGGTCGGGTCACAAAAGGTCACTATTAGCAATAGGTCTATGAAAGTCATGCGACACATGTTTTAGGGGTTATTTTCAGATTTGTAAACGATTCATGTTGAATCGATTAACGATTCAAGAATCACATCGTTTGACGAAGAATCACAGATTAATCGATTCCTTTTACACGAACATCAATGTGAATCAAGAATCGAAGCATTGCGCTTCGTAGAATCACCAAAGAATCACCAAATGAATCATCGATTCAAACTGATTCTACGGAAAAAAATCTTAATTTCATATTGTAGGAAGTAGGTACTAACTACTACCTAGGCAGGCTCTGTTGGTAAATGGTAGTTCATGAAACCCTGCCAACAGAGCATTCGTGATGTCTGACTTAGGCAATCATACCTATTACCTGCTTATCTACTGAGATAATAATTACCTGCAAAAGAAGACTGCAGAGCATAACATTAAACACAATCAACAATGGAATGGTAAGGTCAGACAGAACAACGAATATGTCAACCAATCTTATCCAAACTTATTGGAAATGGAAATAGCAAACTCACTTGCAAGTTGCATACCTAGGTACTTCACTGCGATGCTGCTTGGGGCCGGGGAAAGACAAAACACAAGTAATAAGTCAAAGTACTAACCGTTCTAAGTAGGGATTTGTTTGATTAAGCCTAGGGCCTTGTTTAAGCCTTATTCTGACTTATATTATGTAATTCCTCAATTGTCGTTTATGCGTTATATTCGAAACATCAAGAAGGTTTGTTTAAAGGAAATAGTTCACCTTGGAAAATTTTCCCAAACACGATTTGATTATATTTGTTAATATAATTTGTTTTTATATTGTCACAAATGGCCTTATATCGCGCCGATTCAGGACAGAAGGCCGTAAATTATTTTTGTTTATCAAAACTATATGCATATTCTCTGAGTCAGAGTCCTGACGTCACGCGAATTAAAAAAAAATGGTTCAGCCAATCAGATTCGAAAGTAGTTGCGTAAGGATAGACTCGCATTAGAGATGTGCCAACCGACGGCCGGCGGTTCGCTTGCTAGCACCAGCTGCAAGCTGATTTGCTGATGGTATAGCCTCTGCCCGGGCTAGATCCAGCACCACATTCTTTCGCCAGCGCCGCATTCCTTCGCCAAAAAAAAATCAATTATATTCGGCTGGGGAGTCTTTTCAGTCAAGAAAACTTGCAGATAGGTGTTTCCCAACACGGGCTACAAAACTGCTATCTCAGTTAAAACTAATGTTGAAGGTGAACTATTTCCTTTAACAACGTATTACATAGCCCATAGGTAAATATTCTGGAGATACACAAATAACATAATAGTTTACATGTGCATCCTAAATTATAATTATTCGTAGGTTAAGATTTAGGAACTAAGTCAATGATTTGCAAACATTTGGTTATAACTCTTATTTGTATTGGTTCTGCTTTCGTGCCTATAATGACTTGAAATCGCGCTTCATTTGTGCTTTTTTAGTGGCAAACTGTGTTTATATTTATTTTGGGCTTGTTGGCTGTGAATGGTGCCGTAACCCTGAAAAATGTGTCTGGTGTCGCCAACTGCAACTATACATTATTAATATCGAGGTAGGTCGTAAGGTGGCAGCAGAGATCACATTGGGTAATTATTGGAACAACGTTGATTGCACTTTACAGAACTGCCAGTGGTTGGTTTTGGGGTTTTATAATTGCATTTTAAATTAAATCCCAATGAGATTTAGTTGCTATTGCTGATTGGGTAGTTAGGTTACAACACTGCACGCAATGGACCTTATGTCACCTGCTTGCCTTTAGGCTTTAACAAGACCAGTCGTTACTTGAAGCTGTACCTGCATAGTACATTGCCTTTGCTCGTGGTGCAGAGGCCAAGCTGTCATTCATTCGGTAAACTATTACGATTATTATCTTCATTATTCATATGCTGAAATAAGAAATTGATATGGGTGCCACATAACCATGGGTAGTTGCAGCTCCCCTAAACCCAAATCATCATCAATAAGAAATATTGCATTATTTAATCAATAATTACACGTGAATCAGAATCGGAATCAGAATCAGAATCAGAATCAGAGTTGAATCATTGCGTTGAAACGTGAATCACTGGTGAACCGATTCACTTTACCCTGAATGGTAGTGTGAATCAGAATCGAATCATTGAGGTTTCACGGGAATTACTGGCGAATCGATTCTTTAAAAAAAAAAATCGTTTACAAGTCTGCTGAAAATGTCATCCCACAACAATAAACAATGCAAGTTTAAAGAGTTTTATTTAAAGCGTTTATTGGGCTCAGTCATAGACCCAGTTTTTCACAGCGTTTCTATGAAGGTACTCATTAGTATTTGTCGTCATCATGCACGCATACGATATATAAACACGAGAGAAACACACATTCAGTGCAGCAAAACACACAAAGCTCAGCATTCGCTGCAATTCATTGGGGAGACGTATGCCGTGCAAGACAAACAACGTCGATTTCGGCCAATGATTGCATCCCGACGGAACTTATTGCGTATATATCTCGGAAATGGACGGCGTGGCACCTCTGGGCAGTCATTAAGGAGCTTACTGCATGTCAATTGTTGTAGCATGTGTGTTGCGAGATAGTACAGAGTCAGAAGACACTAATGATATATTCACTGTCAATTTAGGTGAGCGTCAGGAAGTGCCGTCGTATCTATATACTCACTGTCAATTTAGGTGAGCGTCAGGAAGTGCCGTCGTATCTATATACTCACTGTTAATTTGGGTGAGCGTCAGGAAGTGCCGTCGTATCTATATACTCACTGTTAATTTGGGTGAGCGGCAGGAAGTGCCGTCGTATCTATATACTCACTGTTAATTTGGGTGAGCGGCAGGAAGTGCCGTCGTATCTATATACTCACTGTTAATTTGGGTGAGCGGCAGGAAGTGCCGTCGTATCTATATACTCACTGTTAATTTGGGTGAGCGGCAGGAAGTGCCGTCGTATCTTTATACTCACTGTTAATTTGGGTGAGCGGCAGGAAGTGCCGTCGTATCTATATACTCACTGTTAATTTGGGTGAGCGGCAGGAAGTGCCGTCGTATCTTTATACTCACTGTTAATTTGGGTGAGCGGCAGGAAGTGCCGTCGTATCTATATACTCACTGTTAATTTGGGTGAGCGGCAGGAAGTGCCGTCGTATCTATATACTCACTGTTAATTTGGGTGAGCGGCAGGAAGTGCCGTCGTATCTATATACTCACTGTTAATTTGGGTGAGCGGCAGGAAGTGCCGTCGTATCTATATACTCACTGTCAATTTGGGTGAGCGGCAGGAAGTGCCGTCGTATCTATATACTCACTGTTAATTTGGGTGAGCGGCAGGAAGTGCCGTCGTATCTTTATACTCACTGTTAATTTGGGTGAGCGGCAGGAAGTGCCGTCGTATCTATATACTCACTGTTAATTTGGGTGAGCGTCAGGAAGTGCCGTCGTATCTATATACTCACTGTTAATTTGGGTGAGCGGCAGGAAGTGCCGTCGTATCTCCCTAATGCACTGTGGCGGGCGGGGCATCACATCGCATGGCATTACTGCGCTGCGCGTTTGAGGTCGGAGGCTGTTGTGCCGATGGAAAACCTGCATCGATTGCTGGAGAATAGCAAAGGCAGAGACAGGAGAGCAGGGAAGCAGGGAAGCAGGGAAGCAGGGAAGCAGGGAAGCAAGGAAGCAGGGAAGCAGAGAAGCAGAGAAGCAGGGAAGCAGCGAAGCAGCGAAGCAGCGAAGCAGCGAAGCAGCGAAGCAGCGAAGCAGCGAAGCAGCGAAGCAGCGACGCAGCGAAGCAGCGAAGCAGCGAAGCAGCGAAGCAGCGAAGCAGCGAAGCAACGAAGCAGCGAAGCAGGGAAGCAGGGAAGCAGGGAAGCAGGGAAGCATGGAAGCAGGGAAGCAGGGAAGCAGGGAAGCAGGGAACAGGAGACCTGCAGAGCTTGTTGGTATTTAAGTTGTACCTGTAGTTCAACACACCTGGGGGGACAGGGGATGCCCGCCGATGTCTGAGTGGACTCCGCTGCATGATACAGTGACTGTCGTGTGACACAATGACCCCTGGTGACATTGTTACTTGGTCGTGGTCCCAGACGTCCCCAAATATCCACGAGCTGACATCCATGAGATTCACTGCTGCATTTATCATGCCGCGTTGGCTGTGTAATGGTAATTCTGGGCACAAATAGAAATAGTCCCGCCAATGTTATTATGGTAATGACTATTTTCTTATTGGCAGAGCGTTGTGCCCGTATTCGTGACGTAAGCATTACGTGCGTCCAGGGAAATATTGTTAAGACCCCGGGCACTGTAACATCGTTAAGACCGTATCAGAGCAGAGTCGACATCAGATTGGCAAGCAACGAGCGGAGGAAGTTCCAAAAATGTGTTTACTGCCACCAGGGGCGCAGCCAGGGGTGGGGGGGGGGGTGCTATGGGGGCTAAATCACTCCCCGTCTCGGCTCAGAGGGGCCCATCTCGGGTCTGAAAGGGGCCATCGTGGACTCAGAAAGGGATTATTTTAGGCCTGACCAAACCCAATATAGCTTCAGAACCAGTGGGAGTGGTATCAAATGGAGTGGAACTAAACAAATTCATGTTTTTTGTGGGGGGGGCATCAGCCAATGCTAAGAGGCTAAAATCCTGCTATGCTAAAATCCTGGCTGCGCCCCTGACTGCCACTGGACCGTCACCATAATATACTTGGCGATGCAGTATGCACCGTGACACTGACACAGGCTGTTTGACAGTCCTACTACTTCATTCAGGTGTCAGGCCGAGCTTTAAGAGCACATCGAGAGAATATATGTGTAGCTTACAACCACGGGTGGAGTTTCCCATTCAAATGGTGGGGCCACTGCCCCACCAACTTTATGCTTTGCCCCACCAACTTTTGTCAGATTTGAAGTTTTCCTGGAGTTAAAATGGCCATTTTTAACTTCAACCATGCAAAACAACCAGCCGATATTACATTTTGCCCCACCAACTTTTTATGAAAGCTCCACCCTTGCTTACAGCCACTAGATTCAAAAGCGCAAGTCGCCGTGAAGTATCCATTCATACTATCCAAGGATCTTTCCCAAGCTATGACTTACCAAAACACTGAAACATCTTTGGTCGTCAGAAGAGGGTGAAGTCATATTGTCGATTTCAATTGGCAAAGGAAGTTTCGTGGGTGGCTGAGTAAAAAATCGACGTTCGATGAAATACACCAGCTTTAAGCATATTTTTCGTTGTCGCTTCGAGCTGTTGGTAAAAACATAAATCAATGGTGGGGTTCACACCATCAAGTATCCAATAGACCCGTCCTGCTGCTCAGAGCATTATTTCTCCAGGGATAGGCGAAAAAACAGCCGTGCTGCCAAACAGGGGTTATTGCTGTATTCCTCCTTACTCTAAATCTGGGAAAATCCTAAAAGCGCATCACCAACGGGGCACACCATTGCGAATAGCGCAATGGTGTAGCCATTCGCCGCTAGTCAGATCAATCTGATTAGTTATGGTCTCAGATAAATCTAAGCTTTACTATGCGATAAAGTGTGTGCGATTCTTACAGATGTTTCATTGATTCATAAAAAATACGAACATAAACAGGCTGGTTATTGATTCGACATGGATTGAATCGAGTGGAATCGTGCAATCAAAATTCCTTGAATCAACAAATAATTGACCAGATCTTTTGATTCATGAATCGTGATTGAATCAAAACCCGCATCAAATCAAGGCTGATTGAATCAAAAGAGTTAACGATTCTTAACGATTCAAGTACACTGGTAAATTGTGCAAATACATGCAGTCCCAGTGGCTACATTCACTTATATTGAAATAGTATTGCTGTTACAATGTTTTAATGATCATATATATGTATGTTTCCATTTGTATTTATTTGACATAAATTCACCACATATATTTAAATGTTGAATTCAAACGTGAATCGATTAAAATATTTGTTTTGATTCTTTGAACCGGAAAGAATCAATTCTCAAATTTTTCTCTGAGAATCGAACGGTGATTGAATCATTCAGATTCAAAAATGAATCATGATTGAATCGTTCCAAAAAAAGTTGAATAAATAACCAGTCTGAACATAAATCATCCAGTATGTAACATTTTAAATGCTTGCCTCACCTTTCAGCAAAAAGCGTCCTCCATTCTGCTTTCACGGCATGCATACAAAGACAGACCACCGCCGCAGTTTAAGACACTGAACAAGATATTCGGGTGGCGATCGATCTTACTCTGGCTGGCAGTAGGATCCGCAGCTGTCCGACACACTTTACACGACCGTCAATGTGCAAAGTTGGTCCATTAACCCGCCTCGTTCGGCAACCAAGACATTTAGGCAGCGGTCTATTTTTGCAATGGGACTGTGCCAATGCGACGCGGGGATAATCCCTCTGTTGGCGTCTGGGATGAATCGTTGATTTTTTTAGGGCCTAGTAATATCCAGACAAAAAAAAATAAAGCAAAAAATTCTGCGCCGGTTTGGTTTTGTTCCAGTACACAAGGGTCTAATATAGACTGTACCCACTGGTGTCCGCAGGGGGGAGGAAATGGGGGTCATGGTCTCACCTTTGGCCTTAAATGCGGGGGGCAACATGTCTTTTTGACACCATCTTTTGCTCCAGACATATTTCCTCGTTTTGACCCTGCATGATGGTTCCAATAGGAAAAATTAGCCCCGGACTTTCGGGTAATTCGAGCACGATGGAGTCGTACCAAACGCCCGAAAACGCTCCAGCCGTCTGGCATCACCCGGGCTAGTTTAAGATGAAATTATTTATTTTAAGCAAACTATGGTGTTATTAAAATCCAGAAAAGTACATTAATTCATAAAGTTTCAATTGATACCAAAAAAAAAAACACTGGGAAAATTTGTGTTCTTACAAGCTACAGACTAGAGATGCAAAAATTTCCCCAGAAACAGGAACCGGCCCCGCACCGCCACCGCTCATGCATGAGTTGGGACCGGCATCGAGGCCGGCCACATGTGGCAGCACCCGCCAGGTCCGGCACTCGGCAGCTAGGAATCTGCATGTTTACTTCATTCTACACTTCACATCTTTTAGCAGGAGTATTTATAGTTTGCAATGTGCATTTTGCACCATTTTAACACACATTGAAACACCAATGGATAATGGATATATATGGACCATGGAGTAAAGAAACCTCACACAAGTCAGAACTTGAGATAAATAATCAACAACAGACTAACAGGAAAGTGGAACAGGTCAAGGTGAGTAGACTTCTTTCATCTTTGGTGGTTTTCAAAAATAAAAAGCATAAAAATAAGACGCATGACAGATATATAGATCATGCAAGTCCAAACGAGCAGCTTAAAAGTATGTAATAAGTATGCATTCATCACTCAACATCACACAATGCAATGTTTGGGTTGTAATTGTAATTGTACTTTGTAATTGTACTTTTACAAACAATGTTGAGGTACTACAACCTACTTAGCTATTTGATCAATGTTGACATGGACTAGTAAATCATAAACATACTTCACAGGATAATGGGGAAAAGGCAAGTTTTCCTGGACATTTAAGTATGACAAACGTACTAAAAACATTGGGAGTGACAATCATATCTTGAATGATAAAAATACATCGCGCTGCGCGTAATGGCATCAACCTGTTTTAAATTACAGAGTATCCTCGGTTTTCTCACTATCCAAGCCAAGATATCTATAACTAACATCCAAGCCAGTCACACGCACAGAGCCACTCTTATACGGCCTTGGCACATATTTATACAGCCTTGGGCAGTGGGCACAGAGAAACAAAGCTACTTCACTGCCAAGGCCAAGGCCGTACAACTGCCTTGGTATAACTTCACTGCTGCGCGTAATGGTGGCTGAAGTATTTGACAATTGTGAAGCGTTGAGCTCAAAACGGCGCAGACAATTCATCCCGTCACCGAAATGACTAACTTTATCACCATAAATAACTTAAAATCACCCAAATGAAAATGTCAACATATTGCGGATTCGGCAGATGGACTTCTTTAGAAATATTTAAACTTGAACTGGCCCCAAGGGCTAGGATTTGATACTACAGCTTATTTTCGAATACGAACATGGACAATTGTATTCACGCAATTCTGAGGCGTCGCGATTCTGAGGTGTGAAGTTGTGAATATCTGTCAAAGTGACACATTCGCGAATATCGATCTGCTGCTTAATTGACACAAGTGATTATTTTACGGCCCAGTCCTGGCGAATTCGTCGCAAAAGTGACTCATCAAAACACATTGTTTGGAAATTGGTTTTGAAGGTGTTGTTGGGGAGAGTGTCACGTGTAATTATGCAAGGTCATGTATACATTATGGAGCTATTGTGATCAAGGCCATAGAGACTAGGTAGACCCGTCCGGGGTAGGCAGCGAAATGCGTGATGTCACGGGCACGTGACGTCACACGCTCCCTATTCAAATAGTGTTAAATCGGCCTACTTTCGCGTCCTACCATTTGCATACCTTAGGTGCCAGGGGGATCAATTGAGCACTAAATTATAGATTGAAACGTCCTCTACAGCTCGCTTTTGGGACATTTTCTCCTAAATTGCAAGGGTGAGCCGCTAGACGATGTCAAAGCGAGGCATACAACCGAGCGAGGCCCATGCCCATATAAGGCAATGTTTGGATGTTGGCCACGGGAAACTGTCGCTGGATGCTGTTCTTGGTTGAAGTGCGAATTTTGTATTATTTCACCTGGTTGTTAATGAAGTAAGGTGACTTGAGGATACTTTGTAGTAGTATCTATCAGGTGAAAGTATTTTTACATCTGGATTACACTTGTTTCACCTACAATTATGTTGAAGATCGTTGAGTGACGAATGCGCCACCGTAAATAAACATGGCGGCCGCGCCGGTCGAAGGCGTAATTCTTTTGGTAGACCGAAAAGTGCCACGAGACGGTCGACGAAAGGAAATACGCTTCTCCAGATTCGGCCACCTCATTGGTGGAAATCGAGCTGGAAAGTGACGCCATGGGACAGACAGGGTGGACACATTACGGAGATAGCCATGACACCCCCCTGTATTGTGATAAGAAGTTGAAGTGGAACTAGACAGGTTTGCATTCTGGGATAGGTCTTGGCCACTTAAGATTTCTTTGCAAAATGTTTTTTGTTTGTGTTTTTCAGTCTTTCCACCTTTATAATTGTAATTGCATAACATACAATATTTGTTCACTACCAAAACTACAAATGATATGACTTTAATATGTCCTTTCTCATGTGGAACTAAATAGTATGTATCAATAAATATTATCAGTAATATGTATTTACAATAGTATTAACAATAATTATTATCATATATGTGGGTGGTTTTGTTCCATAGGTACTTATTTGTTATACAAAATAATTTGGGGTGACCTGGGGCAATGGGATGACTAAATATAAAATTGTATGCCACCCCACCTAGTTACTAGTGATGACAGTGGAATATGATTTGGGGTAGTTGTTTCTGTTTTACTGCACTCGACTCTCGCACTGCTGCAGTGACTGAGCTGATGAATTGATCATGAATTGACCCTGTAGTTTGATTTATTAAGTTTCACTGGTGTGTCCACTCCTTACTAGGTCGTACTAGTTATCACTTTTATTTTTAAGCTGTGACATTGTTATTTGTTATGATGGTGTTTTACTGTTGTATATTTTTTTCTCTCTCAATTTATCATGATCTTTAAGCATGTATGTTCTGACTTCTGCCAATATTTATTTATATTTAATTAGTTTTTTTTAATTGATAACTTGTGCTGAGCCCGGCATGAGACCGGCAAGCCTGAGTTCAGACACAGCTTCAGGCACACCGGGCCTGAATTTGGGCCCAGCGCCGGCTCCGTGGTCCTGAAATTTGCGTCTCTACTACAGACCCATTTACCCGAAACCTCACAATCGCCCCAATCGCCCCAATCGCCCAAACGCCCAAAACGCTCCAATCGCCCGGCGAATAAAAACCTTCGTGAAACGGCTAATGGTATCTCCTTCGAATCGTGGCCGCCAGGGCGGCTTGTCTAGGAAGCCCCCACCAGTAACAGTTGGCAGCACTCGGGCGTTTGGGCGTTAAAAACCTACTACACCATAGGGTTCCCATGTTAAATCGATGATTTTCAGACAAGGCTGGCGCGTAACCTATAGTACATATTTTAAATCCGACTTCTGGAACAGATAGCTACAAGCCTTAGCTACAAAGTTGTATTTATCATTTTTCGATATTCCGGGTGTAAAAGGGTTAAATAGGCTTGGGGATTAACAAATGTCGGAGCGACCGCTGACCGTTTCCAAATGCTACTACAGTACTGAAATATACCCTACTTCGACTACTACTTCGTAGTATAATTTAATATGATCGCTTCCAAATGCTACTACATGTACGGCAAATACACTACTTTGACTACTACTTCGTATATTTGCTGGCGTTTAATTCAATAAATGAAGATGTAATCTATGGAAATAGAAGTTATTCACAGCAAACAATACCTTTAATTTATAATAGACAAAACAATTCAGATACAAATTATATCTTGTCTAATTCATTTGGGCGTTACATTCCTTACTGTTCTACCCGTTGTTCTATTACCCTGGGTCGGGGCGGCACCGTCTCGCGCCGCTCGGCCGGTGCGCCGCGGCCCGCAGCCCAACTTTTCCCGGCGCCCCACAGCCGCTGGTCGCCGCATACGCTGCCGCACCGGCTCGCCCGGTGGACACCGGGCTTGACCCCGGCTGCCCGCCGTCCGGTCTGATCGGTCACATGACCTGTCGCCGGTCAGCCAATCAGAGAGTCGGGCCGGTGGATTGTGGTCGGCCAGTCAGAGAGTAGATCGGCGGCCGTTCGGCCGCTAGGCCAGCGCGGACACACACACACACACACACACACACACACACACACACACACACACACACACACACACACACACACACACACACACACACGCACACGCACGCACACACACACACACACACACACACACACACGCACGCACACACGCACGCACGCACGCACGCACGCACGCACGCACGCACGCACACACCGACACCGACACCGACACCGACACCGACACCGACACCGACACCGACACCGACACCGACACCAACACCGACACCGACACCGACACCGACACCGACACCGACACCGACACCGACACCGACACCGACACCGACACCGACACCGACACCGACACCGACACCAACACCGACACCGACACCGACACCGACACCGACACCGACACCGACACCGACACCGACACCGACACCGACACACATAGGCTCTTAAAATAGTAAGTTGATTATATGCACAACAAACGGTCGTTGATAACACTGCAAAAAGGCAGTCTTATTGGGAGGCAAACACTTGTCTCGAGAATATAAAAAAACAGTTCATAACATATCACCACTGAGCTAGCCACGGGCGCCCCTGAATCAAAATGGCCTCGATCCTGAGCCAGCGACGAGTTAGTGACGAATGACAGGATTGTGCGTTTTATCTGACGTCAGTGGTGGGTTGATAGATGAATACAGTTTGACAAGTATGAAAGGATAGCCAGTAGATATTGACGTGTCAAGGCCTCTGTCATCTGGTCACGGTCAATCCACAACCAAAACAAATAATTGTCAGTTTACGAAGTCTATAACTAACCTGGCTGTCCCTCCATCTCAGTCAATGCAATAAATTGCTGCAATTCACCTTCCTTTGGGGCTAAATCCACCACATCGGATGTCAGTGTCGGAGTCCATCACCAGTGGAGCAGTTCCGATATTTGTGGTTCGTTCCATCGTCCCCGCCCTCCCCCCCCCCCCCCTCCCTCCACGCCCCCTTCGACCGCCTCCAACCCTCCCCTCCCCACCCCACCGCCCCCAGCTCCGAGCCCCCAGCGCCCCACCCCACTCCCGCCGCCTCCAGCCGCCGACAGAGTTGACTTGTCTTGACAGGATTGCGCTCGGGTGCCAGTGCAGTGTGTCACTGCTGCTCCCAACACACCCAGTGAGCATACAAACCGCCACAGACGAGCGACATTTGTTAGCCAGCGTGCAATATGGTGGCGTCCACGCTGGCTGCATCACTGCTAATGGGGCGGTGTGACGCCCGAGTTCGGGTGACGATTTACATGGTCGGAGAGGGAGAGGGAGAGGGAGAGGGAGAGGGAGAGGGAGAGGGAGAGGGAGAGGGAGAGGGAGGGGGGCGAGGGAGAGGGAGAGGGAGAGGGAGGAGAGGGAGGAGAGGGAGGAGAGGGAGGAGAGGGAGGAGAGGGAGGAGAGGGAGGAGAGGGAGGAGAGGGAGGAGAGGGAGGAGAGGGAGGAGAGGGGAGGAGAGGGAGGAGAGACGGTCTGACTCTGACGGTCAGGGAAGGTTGAACTGCCTGGCTCTGACGGTCAAGGAAGGTTGAACTGCCTGGCTCTGACGGTCAGGGAAGGTTGAACTGCCTGACTTATCCTGAGAAGCTTCTCACTATCGGCCCTGTAACTGACCGCTTACCATCCATTTCCCGCTCCTTTTCACTTTTCCTCGCGCGCCTATCGCAAACGGCGATCCATTAACCCGCGACTCGCCTCAAAAGATTCCACTTAAGAGTTTCATTTTTCATGCATTCTTTTAGAAGCGTTTTCCCACTATTATTTACGCCGTTATTTGTCAATATTTTCAAAGCGTGTGATGTAAATGACCGTGCCATATTTAAGCCAATTTTGAATTATTTATTGTAAAGCCTTACGAAACACAGCGGCCTCTTACATTATTTCCGTTTGGCTGCTAATAAGCCTTTGAAACATAATCTATTTTCGGTTGAAGGAGGCCTCACCACAGGAAATTAAAACAATGAGTAGCTGTTAGTGAACTTATCCAACGAGAAAGCTAGTTAGTTTTCAACTTCGTAGTTCGGACGCTAACTTCTGCAAAATTGTGTAGGAGAAGAGAAATGAATGTTTCCTCCGAGAAAAGCAGTAAATAGTCCGCTGAAAGTCTTCCATGTTCAACTATATGTACATCGCATTAGAAAGACTACTAGTGCTAACCCGTCCGCTCCGCTGAACGATTGCAGGTCAAGTGGTGGTGCAAGCCAGTGATAGACTAAGGCAATTATGAATTTATAACCCGTTCTACCCGTGGCACAGCCGTCGTATGTACCTATAATACGTTTTTGTACCTGTCATACACCCGAGGTGTCCGTCAAAAATATACGGTGCCCGGCATACACCCGTGGTATCCGTTGTGCCTTTGTGGAACACGTGACAAACCCGTTATAGCCGGTACTCACCCATTATACCTGTGGTACACCCATGGCACCCGTTATAAACCCATTAAACCCGTGAAAACTCCACACCGGCTTTGCATATATTTATATATTTTTGTCATCTCTGGAACGGCAGATTCTTATAAAATAAAGGGATCACTGTTGGCACGAACGTGACAGTCACCCACTCATACACCCTTCCACTCGTGATCCATGATATTGAACTAATTACCTGGTATCTCCTGGATGGTGGTACCCACACCAAAAGAAGAGCACGTGCACGCCCCCCCCCCCCCCCCCCTTCCCCACCCACCTATCCCCACAATACATCCATGCTTAGCTATGTTGATCACTATATCTAATTATGTCCCAATTATCTGGAGTCTCCTGGATGCAGATACGCACATCAATACACGTGCCCGAGAGTCCCCCCCCCTCCCCACCCATGCATAGCTATGTCGCTCCATGCAAAGAGGTTGACCAGTTCACCCGTTAACCCTTTAGCCCATTTTTTTCTCGAAAGGCAGCTCGGAAGCGTACTAATTCCGATCCACTGAAAGAAGCGCCCTGTTTAAATGTTCATGTGCATAGTGCATATTAACTGGGATAACTGGGACCTTTAAATTCGTTGCGGATAGACAGACAGACAGACAGACAGAGAGACAGATAGACAGCCAGACAGACAGACAGACAGACAGACAGACAGACATACAGACGCTTATCAAATAGTAATATAGATGTGTACAAAGTGTGTTAAAAGTGCAAAGTATGCGCAATGCAATAAGTATGTTAAAATGCAATCCCCTGGAAGTCACAAATAAATAACACTTGACAGTGACCTGACATTTGACCTCACTTTGACATTTTTTAGCATGCTTTATATTTGTCTCATTGAGAGCTTTCGATCGCCGCCTTGTGCGTCTCGCTGCGATCATTGGTTCGGAAGATAACCAGAGGGGCGTTTAACTCCCCCCGCAGTCAATGGCGTTCTTCTGAGACCCCAGTCAACGCCGGGTTAAGGATAGGGTGTATAACGATGCAAAGAAACACGTCGTCTCCGAAGCTCTACTCTGTCTGATCGAGTCGGATCGAATTATATGTACTAATAGTTGTTTCTAGTTGGCCTGACTTCCTGTTTCAAAGCCCTAACTTTTCATATTCATAATTATAACTTTTTAACATTTCCAATCGTCTCTGAAGCTATTAGTAGTCCTGTTTACATCGCACTAAACAAATTCCACTAAATTTCCGATAAGTTGTGTGTAACGAGACTTTTTGTAGAATTTCCCTAGATTTAAAGAGTGATGCGTATCCATGGACGACAAATATAATCCATGGTAATCTACTTCCTTATGAACTCATACGCCCTCGTAGCACAACGTCCTCGGCTTTCTGCAAGGCCGTATAAGAGAGGTAGAGACATCCGGGATTTTAGCGCCAAAATCGCTCAAATTAGCATGACGTCACCGGTGCTCTGGTCCGGCTCGGCTGTCGCCGCACGCGGCTCGGTGCGGTGAGAATATTTCGAACGGGATACGAATAGTTGCACCTAAGGTACGATCTTATTTAAGATTACGTTTACCGCGGACAATTATTCCTCCCTTAACCCGCGCCGTGCAGGGGGGGGGGGGGCGTTTAGACGCCCCTTAAGGTTTTTCGAGGATAGCGAAGAAAAAACGGCGGCACGCAGCGCAGCCGTTTTTGGCACAGCTGTTCGGGCATCAATTGCGCACATTATGTTAAAAAAATACCTCGGATCATCTCAGGTCAGGTCACCAGACCAGGTCACGTGACCCCACCTCCAAAAAAAAATCCGGTGGCATCACAGCCACAGTTTTTGGCCGATCGATTTCGTACTTACAGGATTTCATAAGAGCAATAGTATCTACAATACATATATCTCAGATTTTTTTTATATCGGTGATCTAAGTTCGGGTCAATTTCGTGACCCCATTATACGTCAATGGGGAAATAATCTAATGCTTCCTATTCTGAGGAAACGAATTATATCAGCCCAATTCCTTCTGGATCATGTTATCATAGGCCATTCTTGAAGTTTCAGGTTCAATTTTTGTTCAGTGACCCCTACAGGGTCAGATGAGGTCATCTGAGGTCACCAACACTTTTTTGCCAATAACTCTTGACAAAATCAAGAAAGAGAAGTGCGACTGGCACCAATGTGTTTGTCTCGTCGAGGGACGTCTCCCCATGCGCAACATCACCTAATTGGGTCACCACTTGACCTGAGGTCAAATTTTTAAGTTGACCTAACATGGTCATCATGCATATGATACGAAGCGCCGTGACGAGACAAATACAATGGCGTCAACATTATTGCCCTATCTTTGTTAGCTAAAAATATATTTGTGAAAACTGTTTTGCTAAAAAAATACCCTTTTGACATTTGATGAGCTCTGGAGCCTAAATCATTCACCTGAGCTCAAATCTGAGGACACCTTGCAGATTGCATTTTGCAAGAGCATTCCATTGTTTTTGTTTTGTTCCTAGCTATCATAGTTCCTGTGCTATCTGGGAATGTCTGGAGCGAAGTCCTAAAACTTGAAAATCTGACTCTTGATGACCTCTGGTGACCTCAATATTGACCTGAAAAACCTAAATAGTTTCGAAATACATTCTGAAGAGCTTTCGAACGGGGTTTTGGGTTTTTGTCTACGTCCCATAGGAGCCGAGTTAGAGGGGGCGTCGAAACGCCCCCCCCCCCCCCCCCCCACTCCCCGGCACGGCGAAGGTGGCGCCGAGCACCGGCACGACGCGGGTTAATTCATGCTGAGGGGAGACGGTCACACGCTGCCCCGGTCTGTGTGAGGGGCGACTGTCGAGACGGCCATACACTGCACCGGTATGACTGAGGGGTGAGACGGCTATACCCTAACCGGTCCGGCTGAGGGGGAGGGGGGACGGCCACACGCTGCCCCGGTCTGGCTGAGGGGCGGGAAAGGGCATTGTTTTGGCTTAACCCTCGCCCGGGTAGGGCAAAATCACTACGTGTTCGGGTGGGGGTACGACCCCCCTTATCGTGTTGCCCCTAATTGAGCTAGAGCTTCGATTCAAAAACGAGCGTGTTGCTTGTGACGAGAGGAAGCTGTTGATACCCGATGCTAAGGTATTGGGTCATTAAGTGACCTCTGAGGTCATGTCAACGACCAAAAAGTCATCAAAATTGTAAATGCGTATCAATTTAATTTTATCGAGCTAGAATGGTGAATGAGCATATCATAATGCTTAATGGGTGCCAAATTCGTAATCAGCGTCACAAAATGTCCTACAAACTGCGAAATTCCAAAAAAGGTCATGTCAAGTCATCTGAGATCAGTGACCTCGGTTGACCTGTGGAAGCGCATGACCCCAGTGGAAAATATAATTATGTAAAATGGATCCCAAATTTGGAATCAGCGTCACAAAATGTCCTAGAAACCGTCAGAAGCCCAAACAAGTAATCTGAGGTCATTGGGGGTCAAGGACCTCAGTTGACCTCTGAAAAGGTCAATCGAGGTCACAATCTCAGTGGAAACCACATCTGTCACCTGGAAAGACATGTGCACATGCTCCTGAACAACAAACACTCGGAAACTGCACAAGTTACAAGCATCGATACTTCGGGACGCCATTTGCGCCTGACATGACCTTGAGGAACAGGTCATAGGTTACGGGTCATGTGGGTTAGAAATTCAAAATTGTCAGAGTAAGTGGACATTTTCCAAAGTACGGTACTGAAAGTTGCATTGCAATCGGTTGGAAATTACGCGAGTTATTCCAGAAAAACCGAGGGGTGGCATTCACCCCCCCCCCCCCCCCCACCCGGGCGAGGGTTAATTCAAGATATGCTTTTAAGAAAGCAAAATATTTTAAAAGCATAGACTTGCAACCTAACTACCTAACTTACTTATCTAACGGCGACGACTTCAAATTGCCGGTCGTCAACATTCGTCAAAAGACCGCAAAACGCTCGAAAGCGCAGCTGAGGCGACGGGGCTGGCCACGACTGGACCAGAGCACCAGTGACGTCATCGCTAATGCTGCGCCGCTTGGCAGCCGATACATGGGGAATCCTGGGATGACACCCCATGGCTTTCTGTCGTAGCGAGTGGGTAGGGTAGTGAGTTTCTGTCTGATTTTTTATATTTTAAGTGATAGATAAACCTATCGCTGAAATACTGGCATCGTACAAAATAGTCAGAGCTACTGTGTTTGATTGTGCGTTTATATTTCAAGAAAGACGAGAGAAGAGTGCTTGTAATTTCACAACAGGAGCTGTTGAGAAGATTCACGCAAATGCTGGTCCCTATTTTTAGAATATGTGTGTAGCTAATTTGGATGGTGTCGAGGCTATATATTCTTGTGATCCCGGGTCCTTCATGCAATGGTGTATGATTTGTGGGTGTACCAATAAATACAGTTTGGTGAAAACCTTGTGTCTTCAGTTTTGGAATTGGTTGAGTTTCTGCCCGCCCAAGATACACCTTCCCAAATTCTGCAGAGTCTAGTTGCCTGATCTGATCACACAACTCAAATCTTGCCACAATATCTCAATCTGCCAACAGCCCATCGCATGGTGACCATAATGCATCACCAACAGTAGAACAGCTTGATTGATTTCAGTCAGCTTTATTGACAAATCGCACAGATGTTCTCTTAGCTGGTCGGGTTCCCTATAGCTTTAGTGTCAGGAAAGGTAGCTTTAGTGTCAGGAAAGGGTGGGCATGGAATATAGGGAACCCTAATTTACAGACGCGCCAACCAAAAAGTGTAACAATATCCATAGTTAGGCTTTGCAAAGAAAATGGCTGGAATTGTGCGTCTTCCAGTAACAAAAGTCCCAGTATACAGTCCGATCAATCATATCCCTAGCATTGCTGAGGTTAATATCAATCCACTACCAGAGTTTTTACAGAGCCTCAAACAATCATGGCCTGATCAGATAAACCTAAGGGACTACTCTCCAGTATGCATACAGGTCATCATTAATACATGTGTTGAGCGACCGTTTGAAGCTTGACAAGACAGGAGCAGCGACAACCTCGTCAGGCAGCTGATTCCACATGCGGCACAATGTGGTGCTAATGTAGGTGATTTGGCGTCTGGTCACCTCAATGAAGATTGCGCTCCCATCCCTCAACAAGGGTGACAGTTTCCAGAGCATCTTCTGCAAGCAAAATGGAAAAATAAAGGTTAATACAATATTCAGGGCAGGGTGGCAGGGCACAGCACAGCACACCGCACAGCCCTAGACATTAAATGTATTTTAACTTTGGTGCCCACTTATGCTGATTGGAACGGTGAGTATAGTGCTATGGTCCAGTGTTTATCTAGCTGGTTAATACATTAATTGCAAGAAAAAATACATAAATAACTCGTGATTCATACTTCTGCTTTCTTTGTAAAATATTTACCTTATTCTCATTATATTTTGAAATATTGGTTTTGATTCTTTGAATCGGAAGGAATCAATTCTCAAAATTGTGTCTGTGAATCAAACGGTGATTGAATCATTCATATTCCAAAATGAATCATGATTGTAAGTAAACAAGGATGATCAATAACATGGCAGCAATGTTTATTTTATATATAAAAGGCGAGAATAAGGAATAAGCTTTCACTGTTACAGCATCGTCACATCATGTACCAAACTTAACGGCTGTTCAATGCATGATATTGTTTGATTTAGAATACTTAGCCTTCTTGAATAGGACATTTTCTTGGACAAAAGAGCACATGCAACTTTTGATTAACTTTCAAATGTAAAAAAATGAATCTGACGATGCCACAACGTTGAAAGCTTATTCCTTATTCTCACCTTTTATATATAAAATAAACATTACTGCCATGTTATTGATCATCCCTGTTTACTTATTCGCATTCATCATGGCAAAAATAACCATCAAACACATTAAACGAATCATGATTGAATCATTCCAAAAAAAATGAATCAATATCCAGTCTGTGACTAAACAAAAATTGATGAACATGATCCTTCACCTCTTCATGATGTACATATATCGCTTACCTTGATACTTCGAATTTTCCCACCATAAGAAGCACGCACTTTTATAAATAATAATTAATAAACCATTAAAAAGAAACAAAAAAAGCACACAACGCCTTGTCATATACCCTTGCAAAAAGCTCTACTACATTTGTAATTATATAAGTGCGCCGATTTTGCCTACCATGTTCTTCTGATGCACTGAGAGCTGATTAGTCGAGAGCATGCGGAATCTGACAGAATTTTCATGTGGAATGACATATAGGAAAAAAGTTTGGCAGCACATCGTCATTTTTTTGCGATACAGGACCATATTTAAAGATATGCAGACATATTCTGGGGATAACACGGGAACGAAACACCGAACATCCATTCAAATATCAGTACCCTCAGAAAAATAGTTGTATGCAAATAAGTTATTTTCGATCAGAGAGTGTTTTATTTTTAGGTGTTGATTAGAAAATGTAAGCAATGAAATATAAAATGTTTTTTGTGTATATTATCCTGCTTGGAGAATAGCTTTTGAACTTATAAAGCAAGCCTTTTGTGTATAGAGAATTTATAGATAAAAAGCTGAAAAGTCTCGTTACACAGAACTTATCTGAAATTTAGTGGATTTTTTTTAGCGCTATGTAAACAGGACGTGATACCATCACCTAAACCACATTAACGTTATCCGGACGAATCATGCATCTCGCGCTAGAGGATAATCGTATGGCCATCAATCATTAAGTTGGACGAGACAGCGCTGGAGTGTGATGGCAATACGATGGCCATCAGCGGGACAGGCAGATCAGAACGTCGTTCTGGAATGAGGGTTCGATAGTACATCGTCCAAATCGGCCCGTTCGGAGTAGCTCAGAGAGCTTTAGAGCGACTGGAAAGCGACCATTGTGATGCCCCACGACACAATAAAGAGACGCGATGTGCTTTTCGGTGCTTGCTGGCGACAGCGTGGGGATATAATTTGTTCAGAATATTTCGGTGCTGCCTTATTTCAATTAAAAAGTGGTGGTGGTATAAATGGGATTAAACATTGGAAAAACAATGATTCTCAGGCTTCCTGTATATACTTTGACACAATGAAACTAAATTTAAATGTTAAGTATGCATGCATGCGGTAAAACTAATTACGGTAAAGCGCCATTATTTATTATTATGACAGGAGACTGCTATCCTGCGGTTGCTGGACTCTGGAGCGTTTCCGGCTCATATTCTCTCTGTTATCAAATGCTTCTCTAGATGCATTGTCAGGGGCAGTGTGCGGTCACCCACTGTCACTCTCAGGTTCCGCCTTAATTAACTAGATTGTACTACATCCAATGCAAATTATACCTATTTTTGGGATAGTCACGTCATCCTGCTAGCACAACTCACGCACAAGCCTGAGTCCTTGACCAATCCGCAATGTTGATACATTGCTAGGAATGTTACAAGACTAACTACAATGGCTACCACCAAAATACAGGGAAGTCCGCTAATTTGTAGCGACTTATTGATGTTGATGCAATGACTTATAGCAGTGATTCTCAAATCATGGGTACTTACCCCACTTCGGTTAATGGGGACTTCAGCCGGGGTAAAGGCGAGTGATCAGCTTGGTGATAAATTATATCTGATTCGTTTGATGATGGCGCGCCACGCACATACATTTATCCCAGTTTGTGTTTTACTGTCATCTCATTATCGCAAATCGCATCAAAACCAATTAATTATAACTGATCATCAGCGCTGTGTTACGGATTATTTGTTATACGACGGGAACATTGCTTTAGTCTAAGTTAACAACACACGTGTCTATATTCCTGTCCCTAGATGGCGCTAGTAGTATACGCCTGAAAGTATGCTGTACCGCAGAGCTTGAAGTTGCAGAACTTTGGTCTGCGCAGTGCGCAATGGCTAATGGTGGAGGGGGTAACGAGTCATTCTGGTCATCAAAAGGGGTAAACACTAACCATACCTTTGCTGCTGAGAACTACTAACTTATAATATTGTTTGGTCTAAATACATGCAACATTGTCCGCAGGGGTGGTAAAAGTGCTTTGAGTGGCCCCGACCAAAAGTGGCACATACAAAAATGACCCCAACACAGCTGGGATCATTTTGTTTTTACTTCACATGAATACCCTAACACCTGGCTGCATGCTCACGTCATCCCTATATTTTAACCAGCGCCGTGCCGGGGGGGGGGGGGTAGACACCCCTCAGGGTTTTCGCGGATAGCGGAAAAATGGCGACGCGCAGCGCCGCCATTTTTGGCACAGCTGTTTGTACATCAATTGTCCACATTATGTAAAACAAATCCTTTGGTTATCTTAGGTCAGGTCACCAGACCAGGTCACGTGACCTCACCTTCCAAAAACAAATTGTGGTCGTACCACAGTCACAGTTTTGGGATGATCGGTTTTACACTTACAGGATTTCATAAGGTCACATATATCTACAATTCGTTTATCTTTGATTTTTCATATCAGCGACCTAAGTTCGGTTTAACCCTCGCCCGGGTAGGGCAAAATCACTACGTGTTCGGGTAGGGGGGGAGTACGACCCCCCTTAGCGTTTCGCCCCTAATTGAGCTAGAGCTTTGATTCAAATACGAGAATGTTGCTTGTGACGAGAGGAAGCCGTTGATATCCGAGTTTAAGGTTTTGGTTAATTAGGTGACCTCTGAGGTCATGTCAATGACCAAAAGATCATCAAAATTGTAAATGCATATAAATTGAATTTTATCGAGCTAGAATCATGAATGAGCATTTCATAATGCTTAATAGGTGCCAAATTCGTAATCAGCATCAACAAATGTCCTAAAAACTGCCAAATTCCAAAAAGGTCATGTCAGGTTATCTGAGGTCAGTGACCTCGGTTGACCTGTGGAAGCGCATGACCCCAGTGGAACATATAATTATGTAAAATGGATCCCAAATTTAAAATCAGTGTCACAAAATGTCCTAGAAACCGCCAGAAGCCAAAAAAAAAGTAATCTGAGGCCATCGGAGATTCATGACCTCAGTTGACCTCTGAAAAGGTCAATCGAGGTCACGATCTCAGTGGAAACCACAACTGTCACCTGGAAACACCTGTGCATATGCTCCTGAACAACAAGCACTCGGAAACTGCACAAGTTACAAGCATCGATACTGCGGAACGCCAGTTGCGCCTGACATGACCTTGAGAAACAGGTCATAGGTCACGGGTCATGTGGGTTAGAAATTCAAAACTTGCAGAGAATGTATAACATTTTTTAAAAGTAGGGTACTGAAAGTTTCATTGCAATCGGTTGGACATTACGTGAGTTATTCCAGAAAAACCGGGGGGGTGGCATCCCCCCCCCTCCCCCCTACCCGGGAGAGGGTTAATGTCGTGACCTCGTCATTATAAGTCTAAGGGGAAATATCAAAATGCTTCCTATTCTAAGGAGACGCAAGATAGCAGTCTAATTCCTTCTGGATCATGGTATTATAGGAAATTGTTGATGACCTAGGTGCCATTTTTGTTCAGTGACTCCTGCAGGGTTAGCCGAAGTCATCCGAGGTTTCCAGCAGTTTATGTCATTAACTCTCGACATAATGACGGTAGATAAGTGAAACTGACACCAATGTGTTTATCTCGTCGCGGAACGTCTTCCTATATGCAACATGACCTACTTGGGTCACCACCACTTGACCTTGACCTGAGGTCACATTTGTAAGTTGACCTGACCTAGTGAACACTAATATTAGTCTAAGCGTCTTGACGAGACAAGCACGATGGCGTCAAAATTATTGACTTGCTATTAGGTAAAAAGCTATTCCTGATAAACTTTTTTAAATAGCCTTTTTGACATTTGATGAGCTCTGGAGCCTAAACTATTGACCTGAGCTCAAATTCGAGGACCCTTAGCGATAAACTTTGCAAAAGATTTCCATTTCGTTTTTTCGGTTTCTTTCAAGCTATCATAGTTTCTGTGATATCTGGGGGTTTCTGGAGCGAAGTCCTAAAACTTGAAAATCTGACCTTTGATGACCTCTGGTGACCTCAATATAGACTTTATGAACAAATATCTGAAGTACCTTCGAATGTGCTTGTCGAGAGCTTTTGAACGCTTTCCGCGTCTTTCTAGCCCTTTTAGTTTTCGAGTTAGAGGGGTCCCAGCACAGTGAAATCCACTGTCCTGACAGTGGACCTCCATTGCAAATGCACTAGTACCCCGGCCCCGCCCCGGTGAATCTACTGTCCGGATTTCCCGCGCCGTCCCGGGGAGGGGGCGTTTAGACGCCCCTCCTAAGGTTTTTCGAGGATAGCAAAAAAACGGCAGCGCGTAGCGCCACCGTTTTTAGGCACAACTGTTAAGGCATCAATTGCCCACATATTGTAAAATTCTTGACCACGGGTCATCTCAGATCAGGTCACTAGACCAGGTCACGTGACCCCATCTCCAAAAAAGTGTGCGGTCGTACCACAGCCACATTTGTTGGCTGATCGATTTCGTACTTACAAGATGTCATAAGAGTAATGATACATACAATTCGGTTATCTCAGATTTGTTTATATCGGTGACCTAAAGTCGGGTCAATTTCGTGACCTCCCCATTATAATAAGTCAATGGGGAAATATTCAAATGCTTCTTATTCTGAGGATACGCATGATATCATCCCAATTACTTCTGGATCATATTATTATAGGCCATTCTTGAAGACCCATGTGCATTTTTGGTTCAGTGTTGTGTCTATCCACGTCTTCGTCCACGTCCACGTGTTGAATCTATCTTCCGGATGCTTTTTTCTCGTCGGATTATTTTTGTAATGTAATTTATTATTATTGACAATCAAGAGCTGAAACGCAACTGCTAATTTATAAAAAAAAAGACAGAAAGTAAATGTACACACATACTGACGTGATGAATATAATGATTAAGTGAATAATACATCTGAAGTGGTTTTGACAATCAGTATTTCTAAGGACATGATCGCTTAGTAAATTTTCACAGGAATGACAGTAATGATTTTTTGCTGGCATTTTGACCCCCGAGTACTTCATGAGAAAGAACATTTTGTCCCCGACCTTATCCATAAGGACAGCGAACTTTACCACCCCTGATTGTCCGCCCCTGTAGCTCAATTGGGAGAGCGCTGGGCTTCTGACCTCACCCGGTAGTGGCAGCCCGGGTTCGAGTCGCTTCGGCGCTCGCTATTTGCTCCTGACTGGGATGGCCTGTGACCGGTGGCAGCGGTCGCGTTCAAGGTCAGGTGACGTCAGAGGGCGGGGCTCACCGTGTCCAGGTATGTCGGGCACGTACAACTTTCGCTTTTAAATTCTGCCGGACACCAGGAATTGCTTGATCGAGTGGTGGGGTCAGGGCCTGCGCAACAAGCTATGCTTAGCGCGGGTCTGACCTCGGAAATCCATCCATTCAAAAACATTCGGACTAAATTTGTTTTCAAAACATAAGTCGCGAAGATATCTTTCTTGGAATACACAACTCTATCACCCAGAGCGATTTTAGTTATTTTGTATTCGATATGGCACCCATGGTCTAAAGTCTTGAAACCATGGCGGCCAGCAAGGCAACCATTCAACCGCAATCGTCCAACTGGCAATGCCATTCCAAACTGTGGCAATGGCGAACTTGACCCGGCCCTAAGACCCTAGTCCGGGATTTTCACCTAAAGAAACAGCCGGCTTATTCCTGACGTCAGCGGCGCCGATATGCCGACTCTTTCCTGAACAGACCGCATCCAAGAGAGACCCGCACAAATGACGCTGCCCAGACAATAGCCCCTCTGATATCGACATGTGATTTGCCGGCCTGTGCAGGCTGCTTCACGCACCATGCAGTCAGGCTTCGAAATTAGAACTCGCTGGCAACGCTGCACGGCCGTCGGATGGACTTTTCCATTCTGGTGATATTCCTTTTCGAAGTATTTTCCATTCTGGTGATATTCCTTTTGGAAGTATACAGCTTATGAGTTCGGTTCTCTGAGGCGTATCACCATCCATATCGTCAGATGTTGGGGTTCCGTCCAGATGAGTGTGGCTAAGCTTCCCTGGATCTGCGGAGCGAACGAAGCATGCAGTGAAAAAATAGAAATAGTACCATAGTTCCAAAGGTCAAGAGACATTGTATCCAAAGGAGACAAAGTGCAAATTGTGTGCATGACAACCAAATGAAATCTGGGCTTCTGTGCAATATGCAGTATTCAGTTTCGTAAAGTAACAAAATGGACGTGGCTATTTGAGAAATTATCGCGGGAACAGGTGTTGAATTAACAGGGTGCTTTGTCTTCCTAAGCTGCATCATATTTGGCCTTTGATATATTACAAAATATAATATCTGCGTCAGCCAGTCTAATATCATCATGGGCTGTTGATGAATGTATATGAGATTTCCTCAGAATATGCCCATGCATCACATAATTATACTGTATGTGCTACATTGACAGATGGTGGCCTAATTTATCTTGTCTCTCCGATGATGCCTCGGTGCTATGATCTAAGACAAGTTGCTGATCTCATTACGTGCATTAGTTCTAGGCTGAAGCTTTTATCAAACAGACATTATCTACAATATGTACACCGTCTCAGTAATGTATTTTACCAGCACTAACCTGGTGCATACGTTGCTATTTATGGGGAAAGGAGGCAATCCGCCGTTGGTTTTATTATATTTCGCACAATGCCACAAAAGCACTTTAGATAATTGGAAATGATGCAAAATAAATCTGAAGATGACAGTAGGTAATAGCTGAACAGAAATCGTAGCGTAGCAATGTTTTTAATGCATGCCATCACAAATAAATATGTCACCCAAACCAAAAGTATAAAACAATAGTGACATTAATGGGCACCACAATTGCATGGCTCTGATCGGCTATTGCATCATGCTGACACACTCACTTCATCATGAGTCCCATTCCTACTCTGAATTGATGTCACTCGCCTCGCGATGTGGGTACTGAGTTGTCAGGTAGATCGATAGCGTGGTCTGATCAAAATTAAATGCAAGTATTTACAGTAAAAGACCGTATCTTGAACATCTTTTCAAGACATGATTAATAGCGGCTGTATCTTTACTTTCCATTGTTATTTCTCACCCAGCCCCCCCCCCCTCCCTGCTGTGGTTAATGATCCGCGTGCTCATGACATTGCCGCAATAAAAAAATACATCTAACCCAAATAACATAAATTATTTTCTGAGCGTCATCCGCCTAATAGAGCCTGTGTTTCTCGACTTGCCTGACGCCTGTGCTGCCATCTGTGTGTCTGCCAGTGAACCAGTCGATCCTACCGGTGCTGCGGAAGCCCAACTGGACAGAGCTGACCATCCCGAGGCTGCAGCAGCTGGAGGAGAGCATCATCGGCGTGGTGACCTCACAACGCTCCAACGGACGCGTCGAGGTGGTCGAGTGGTCCTTCAGCTCGGCCCTGCTCTACTCGGTCACCGTCATCACCACCATCGGTAGGGAGGCAT